>JAFEMH010006295.1:0-128850 GCA_022495995.1 Adenophora triphylla var. japonica | reverse complement strand
CCGCCTTAGCTTTTGAGGCACGGTCAAAATTGGTTTTTGCATCAAAATATGGTGATAACTTCTCCTTCGTATATATATGCATCTGTACTCCATTAGGAGAGTTAGGGGGTTTTAAAAGAAGTATCTCTTAAGGTGGTCGCTATTTCCAAGCGTGCTTAAGCTCTTATTTCCTTCTTTTGGTCACAATATGTTAGGTGCCCTCTTTGGCTCTCTTTGTGACCTCATATGGACCTTACGTTTCGGGGACAGCTTGTTGAAACCAGGTTGGGGTCCCTTGGACCTCTGCACTTTGTAGATCTTGGTCTCCAAGCTGAAAGACTCCTCTTATTTCTATACTCTTTTATCATGGTGCTTCTTCGCTTTCTGTTTGTAGTTCACCATTTTTTCATGATGCCCGCATTCTTCTTTCCTCTTTTTCGAGAATCGTCCAGGTCACACCTTCTATTTGCCTCGTTTTGAGACTCGTCGAAGTATGTGACTCTGTACGAGGGTAGGGCTACCTCAACTGGAGCCATTGCCTCTGAAGCCCATACGTGAGCTTAGAGAAGGGAGTTTCTCCTGTTGAATTTCTTATTGTGGTGCGGACAACCCATAATGCGATCCGGAGCTCAAGGTCCAACCAACGTCCCTCCTCGCCCTTCCAAATTTTTTTCTTTAAGCGCGGTTAGGACTAGCTTGTTCGCACAAGCCTCAGCTTGACCATTTCCCCCGAGGATAGGCAACTCGCGGACTTACGGTGTTGCACCCTTCAATTCTTCAACAGCATTCAGCAAAGTGAATTTTTGCGGAGAATTGGGTGCCATTATCTCGAAATTATTGCTACTGGGGAACCCCAGAATCGACAATAGGATGTGGTCGTGGACAAAAACTGATAGTGTTATTCTTCGGAAGATAGTGGCCAAGCCCTTTGCTTCCGTCCACTTGGTAAAATAATCCACGGCCACTCACGGCATAACTTGATGCTTCCTTCTAGGGGCAAAGCTTGGAAATGGTCCAATAAGATCTATCCCCCACGTATCAAACTGGGCCACGATGGTACTACCAAAGTCTGCTCTGTAATGATGGGTAGTCTAGGGATGTCGCGCAAATCTTCTGGCACTTATCACATTTTCTAACATACTCCTCGCGCAATCCCTTCTCATTGTGGGCCAAAAGAATCCTTTGGAATTTGATCTTGTCTCGAGAGGGTGCGAGGCACCTGGATGTCCGCCACAAACTCCTTCATGAACCTCATAGAGTAAGTTGGGCTGACCATGTGAGTTTTAACACATCTCTTAGTAAAGGCTTCGTGAATGATCGCCGAAAAGCACCCCATCGAGAGACGAGTGTATTTCGCGGACACCGTTTCCTGGATGGCTCTAGCCTTTACTTGGGTCCTCAGGAGTGGGGTTGCTTCTCGATGTAATGCCTTCATTTCATCCACTCCAGTCCCTTTACTTGATCCTCAATATTTGTTTATCCGTATTCGAATCTTATGGCAGGTCTCTCCGTAATTCAATCTCGGCAATTTGTCTCCAAACTCACCAATTTCTTTGCTCTGCTATTCTCGCAGAGGGAGGTCCGCTTCCACATTGTGTCCTCTCTCTATGACTTGGTTCCAGCTCATAAGTAAGTTGAAATCTCTTTGATGAGGGTTTTTTGCAAGGTCACAGTGACGGAAGTTAGTGTTGGGTTCAAGCCGATAGTATCATACTCCCCCTAATTTGATTAATCTATGAGCCGAGAGTCACTATTGATCTCAATATTCTGAACTCCCAGAGTCTCTGCCAATTCCATGCCCGCTATAATCGCTTTCCTATATTCGGCTTTCATTGTTTGATGCCTCGAACTTGAGATCTCAAGGCCTCTCATGAATTTCTCCCCGCAGTGTGCAATCGTAAGTACGCCCGCTCCACTGATTACACTTAGCTCGGCGAGCCAGTCCACATATAAAGTCCACACCTCTTCGGACCGCGTCCCTTGGTTGAACAATTTTCGTGCTTCGGGCTTTTTGGGTCATCTTCCTCGATTCTCGCTCGCTTCTTTTCCCTCCCGAGGTCGTCCGCCAATTTGAATGATGATTCTACTACAAAATCAACTAAGGCTCGCGCTTTGATTGTCTTTCTCGGGAGTGTGTGATCCGGAACTCGGTGAGCTCTATAGACCAAGCTAGCATTCTCCCCGAGGACTCGGTTTATGTAAAACCTTTCTAAGCGGGGCCTCGGTTAGTACAGTGATAGGATGTGCGTAAAAGTAGGCTCTTAATCTTCGAAAGCGGATACAAGCAAGGCGTAAGCTAACTTTTCTATATTAAGATAACGCCTTCAACGGCGGGCGGTGCCTTACTTACATAATAAACTGGTTTTTGGGAGTTATTCTCCTCCCTTACAAGAACAATGCTGCATCACGGATCGCGCTAAATACGTGAAAGAGCTCTTCTCCGGCACCGGCCGTGAGTGAGGTGGCCGCCCGAGGTATGTCTTGACTTCTTCAAAAGCCCGACGGCACTCGGTGCCCATGTAAACCATCAGCTCTCTTCCCCCTTTGAGAGTTTTGAAGAAGGAGGAGGCATCTCTCTCGACCGCGAGATAAAGCGGCCAAGTGCGGTGATGCGACCGGGTTGAAGCTTTTGTACATCCTTCACGCAGGCGGGAGGTTTCATGTCTAATGTGGCTGGATTTTCCTGGATTAGCCTCTATCCCTCTTTGGTTGACCATGAATCCGAGGAACTTGCCCGCCTTGACCCCGAAAGCGCACTTAAGGGGGTTTAGCTTCAGCTTGTGTCAGCATGGCGCAAGTTTTTGAAGGTTTCCTCCACATCGAGCTCGTGGGAGTTTTCCTTAGTTTTTATGACTATGTCGCCAATGTAGGCCTCTACTTGTACGCCTAGTTGGTTTTTAAAGACTAGATTGACCATGCGCCGATATGTGGCTCCTGCATTCTTTAGCCCAGTGGCATCATAGTGTAGCAAGATGTCTTGCCAGCAATGAAGGCTACAGAGCGGACATCTTCATGAGCCATCTGGATCTAGCAAGTGTAGCCTGAGTAGGCATCAATGAAGCTTAGTAACTTTACCTGTCTCGGCTATAGAATCCACCAATCTCGTCTATGCGAGGAAGAGGAAGCAATCTTTGGGGCATGCCTTGTTGAGATCGGTGAAATCAACGCACATCCTCCATTCGCCATCGATTTCTTAACCATGACCACATTGGCCACCCATTCGGGTAAAGAGATCTCCTTTATTATCCCAACTTTTAGCAACTTTTCCACCTCTTCCTTGATGGCAATCTCTTTCTCGGGAGAAATATCTCGATTCTTGTGAATGTTTTTGAAGGAGGGGTCATCGTTGATTTTATGGAGGATCACGTCCTCGCCGATGCCTTGCATATCTTCCACCCTCCAGCGAACACATCGCAATTTGCTCTAAGGAACTCAATAAGTATCCTTCTTTCCTCCGGGTGAATTTCCACCCAACCTTAACGTTGTTTGCTCGGGAAGTGGGGATTGATTACCACCTCCTCGAGCTCGTCGCTAGGTTGAAGGTCGCCGATTTCACGATTGTGCAGGAGTCACCCATGACAATAGTCGGGGGGTTGACTCCGAGCTTCGGGTCGGTGTTGTCATTGAATATGTGATATCACGGTCAATTTCCCCTCTACTCCTCGATCAATATAACCTCCCTCAACGGGCAGCCAACTTCTTCGATTTTCCTCGCTCAACTTGAGCTCCACCTTGTGGAATGGAAAGAAAGCATGCCAATCGGTACGGGTGGCGGCGGGAGTGCAAGAGCTTTCCCCTTTTTTGACTTGTCTCGCCTTTCCTTCTATTATTTTGTCCTCGCCCTCTATCTCCGGGCGAGAGGTCTGGCCTTCTGTTTCTTTCCTTTTTTCCTCCAAGGTGCTCGGAGGAATCTCCTGGGCCGGTTCTTGATGGTAGCAACCCCGCCCGGGGTGTTAAATTTCACCCTTTGGTGGGGACGGACGCCACTATTCCCAATTCGGCTGAGCAAGATTACTGCGAGAATGGCATTGTATTGGGAAGGAAGATCGACCACCATGAAAGTTATCTTGGCCGTCTTCGCATGGGTTTTCCCCAATAGCTACGTCAAACACAATCGTCCCCTTTACCCTTACGGCGTGGTTTGTGAAGCCTTCGAGCATGCCCGCGATACTGAAGTGAGATGTGCTTCCGTCATTCTCATTCCAATCAAAGTATGGTAATGAGTATGTCGCGGCCGCGCTCCGGTATCTACCAACACACGCCTATGTTTGCCCGGTTGATTCTCATTCGAGGGTGAGTGGGCTGTGTGGAATGAAAAAGTGGAGGCAAGTTCACTCCTTTTGAACCCAATTTCCTGCTCTTCCTCCGGGGCCGGGCGGGGATGGAGAAAACCTTTTCTAATGTCCGAATTTGGAGGGACAATCGCCTACTAGAGGGAGGTTCCTCCCAATGAAGTTAATGTCATAGTCCCCAAAATCGTCATCATTATTATCTCTTTCATTTCTGTCTGGTCCCCGCGTGTGTCGTGCCCGCTGCTGATCATTGTTATTGAGGCGTATTGTTTCCCTTAACCCACTTGGTTAGCTCCCGTTATTGATTTTCTGCTGGATTACTCGCTTACCGAAACAAATTTCTCGGTTCCGTGCCGTGGTCGTTGTGAAACTCACGTAATTTAAGTCTACTCCTCTCATTTGGCTTTCGAAGCATGGGGGAGGAGCAGGAAAGTCTGAGGCTCTCATGATCACCACCCTTGGGTCGGTGAGCTGCGTAAGCTGTTTCGGCCACGGCCTTTTTGAGCCTTTCGATCCCCGGCCTCTGTTTTTGCCCCGATTATTGGTATGAGCAGGCTCAGGGTGGTCTCCTGGACTTGGCTTATCCTTTCTTTCGCAGAAGCTCGGGAGCGGGCACACTAGGCTCTTCGGCGGAGGCGATGGCCGAGGCCCTCTCATACATTTCCTCCACCGATTTAGGTTTCATGGAGGCAAAATTCATTTTTGAGGAAGGAGGAACCGAGGCCGCCTCAAAACATAGTCTCGATATCTCCTCGTCCAGTCCACAATCTCCTCGCTCACCTTTCCCGAACCGGGATATATAATCTTTTGTAGGCTCGTTTGGTGCACCTTGACACGGACAAGATCTGTCTTTGGTCTAGGCGGGCACACCTGCTCCGGCAAAGGCATTGAGGAAGAGGACTCTGGCCGAATGATTTGGATACAGGGGCTTGAGGGCTAGCATCCAAGATAGGGCCTTCGCCGGTGAAGGTCGCGGCCAAAGCTTTGCACATCACCGACTCATCCGCGGAGAATAAAGCCATTCGGCCCTCAAATCTTCCCATATGACTCTTGGCATTTTTGGATCCGTCATAGGTGTCCATCTCGGGGGGTTTGCCTCTTCTCGATGGGCGCGTTCCCGCGCAATTTTATCGGCGAAGGCGTCCATGGTGCGGCCACACTTGGGCGGCCTTCCGATGGGTTTCCCACATCTTCTCGCATGAATTCCACAAACTCGGGGTTCGATCATCAACCTTTTGCTTTTTAGCTTGTGGAGCCACGGCCTTCTCCTTGGCCGGAGCCAAGTCCGGCTGACTTCGCACGACGATTTGACTGTGCCTCTTCCCCCATTTCCTCGCTATCATCTACATGCACCACGCTCCGTTTGGCATTGTCCGCGCCAAGGGCTGGGTCAACCCGGTTTATGCCCCTACGGCTTTCGACTAGCAAGCGAGTTAGCGGGAGCTCGTTGGGAGAACCTTTGTGACCCTTGAGGGAAGCTGTAGCCCTCCATTGGCCTCTATTTCAAACATTTCCATCTCCGCGTCTTTGATGGCCATGGCCTCCACGACCGCTTTGGACTTGGAGGCTAGGATTTCCTTCCTTCTCGTGGATTTGCTCACGGAGAAAGTGGGGTGGTTAGATTGGTGTTTTCATGTGAGCTTGGGGAGTTTTGGGCTAGTGTTTAGTAGGGCTTGGGCTTTCTCGACGGGCTTCCTCGGTTAACCGGTGTAGAACTCGTTGAGCTGGGGATTTTTGAGGCCGAGAATGGGCCCCCATTACGTTGAAAACAGAGTTGGTTTGCCTTTCCTATTGATGTTGGAGGGTTCGGCTTGGTTCTCCTCCTCTAGGGTCAAATGACCGGCATTTTTCGGGATTTGAGACATGTCTCAGAAAGACGAAAATAAGCTGAAAAGAAGTGTCTTTTGGCGATCAGTTGTTTAGACTACAAGGTGTGTACGAAAACAAAAGTTTTCAACGGGAAAAACTTAGTGATGTAAAAAAGAAGAGCCTTTCGGCACTGAATTTGTTTAGGACACGTGAGGTGCCTTGAAAACAAAAGATTTTTAACAAGAAAACGAAAGAAAGTCGAGTTCCCGGCAATGGAACCACTGATGACGCCACAGCTTTTTGGGGTCAGGAGCGGTTCAAGGATATCTGGCTAGGATATATTTGGTGGTTTGATGTACCTAGATCACAACACAAACAAGCACCGTTAAGGTCAAAGTTGGATGTTACTCCAACTCAGGCCCTCGGGTGTGAGAGTAAGAATACTGAGTAATAAGGCTTTGAATACCTTTGGAGTGTGTGTGTGTTTAGGTTTAGAGAGTAAAAGAGCTTACTCAATTGTATATGTAACTTACCTTGCCCAAGGGGGTAAAGGCCTTCTATTTATAGGCAATGCCGTGGTGCTTGTTGAGGTAAGCAATGAGATCGGCCACAGGGGTACTTTGGTATTTGACCGGCCTACACGTGTCCGCAGCCTAATTGGTCTGTCGGGGAGGGAACATCGATCCCGGACATACTGAAAAGGGACATGAGCCGTGTAGCCGGCTTTGCATTAAATGGAATAGTAGGCGCGGATCGAGCCGCATCAATGCGTGATGGGGGAGCCGGCAAGTGGCTGTCGAGCCAGTAAGCTAACTTGCTCAGTAAGGCTTGACATTAACCGGGAAGCAGCATGTGCCCGCGGTCAACGTTGTGCCCGCGGTCAAAGATATAAGACGCGAGCACGGTTGATGCGGGCATGACTTCATGCGGGCACGGATCCAGCGAGCAGGGTCCCAATGGTGCTCGATGGGGACGATGCGAGGAGGGACACGGTCTTGACCACAAGGGCCTATTTGTCCGCGGTATTCCCTCCAGCGGTCTAGGAACTGCCACGTCACTGGTTCCTTGGCCTAGACCGAGCGCGGGCCCGGTCCAGTAGATCCGGGCTCATCAAAAAAATTGGGGTTTTAAATAGTGAATGACTTAATCAATTATAAGAGTGTAATTTAGAAGTGTTAGAAATTGTATTTGATGGGGTTCTAACCCCCGATCTCTGATATGGAAATGGAAATCGGATGTCGCTTGAGTTTGATGATGAACAATGGGCTTGTCCGGCCCAGCCCGACACGCCCAACCAAGAGCCCGTCTGATCCGCAGATTGACTCGGCATGTGCATTTCGAGCCCGCGGGCCAAGCCTAACCCGACCCGCCTGGTGTGACATGTTCCGACCCGTCCCATTTGCCCGTGGTCCTATTAAAACGGGCTGGACGGATTTTTTATTTATTTTTTCTTTCTAAATTCCAGAAATTTAAAAGGAGAAACGAGGTGGAATTCAAACTTGACCATTTATATAAGTGAATATAAGAACTTAACCACGCTAACAATGATGTCAATGTACCATGCTCCAGAATGGTAATACTAAGTTAAAAAAAAAAAAAACTGAAAATTTGCTATGAGTGGGCAGGGCACACCCAAAAAGCTCGAGGGCTTGCCCAACCCGTGGCCTATATTTCATATCCGACTGCCTCTTGTACACGGGCTAGGCTAGGTGGCGGGCTTACGATCCGACCCACGTATTCGAGCCCAAAATGTTCATCTTCACTTGAGCTAGAGCCAGGGGCGGAGCCAGGTGGAAATTTTTTTTTTTGCCCCCCCCCCTATATTTTTTTTATATATGTATATATTCAAGATTAACACCAGTGAGTGGTGTGGTTCAGCGGTAGAAGGGGTGAAGTAAAAGCCTTTGGTGTTTGCTTTTAAATCCATGTTCGAGCCCTGCTACCTACATTTTCAATTAATTTTATTTGTCCTCCATCTTTGCTATTCTCTTTTTCTCTCCATCCATTTTTTTTTTAACAGTTTTGTTTTTCTCTTTCTCCTAATTTTCTCACATTTTTTCAATCTTAATTAATTAGTTAGGCTTTTCCCATTTCTTAATTCTTTACTTTTTTAACTAAAATACATTGTATTTTATGAATCCGACCCATTTTTTACTTGTCTGACCCGAATTTTTTTTTCGACGCTCGAAATCTTGCCCCCCCGGGCCAATTTCCTGGCTAGAGCTCATTGGCGACCTTGAATTACAAGACCTTACGTTATGCATAGGGTCTAATCCATTTGTATTCTGATCACATAAAATATTAATTTTGGATAGAGATAGCAATCAAAAAAATAAAATAAAATAAACATTCATTCTGGATTGGAGATAGCAAAAAAGATCTAAAAAGGGCTTGAGATAAGATAGGAGAATGGTAAATAACAAGGAGAAACTCTTTAACAAAAGAGAATAATACTTTTATATATTGTCAATATCTTATGATAAGTTAATATCAAGTCCATGTTTAATCAAAGTTTTGGGTTTGATTGAAATTTTGGGAAGATGGGTAATAAGGTAACTAGCATGTTGTTAGAGACAGACAATAGTTACAAAAACTTGCAAATAAGTTAACGATATTTATTGTTTAAATCGATAATGTACACGCTGCACTTTAATTAAAAACACCAATAAAATCATTATATCTGCAATTTTATAAACAAATTTTTGTAACTACTCCCTCCGTCCCAATATAAGCTTTTCCTTTTTGGCTTTGCACGCAAATTAAGAAAATGGGTGGGAAGAAAAAATGTTATGAGTGTAATTTGAAAGCTTTTAATGGGACACCCAAAATGACAAAATGGGAAGCTTCTACTGTGACGGAGGGAGTATATTGTTTCCCTATTACTCTCTCCGTCCCGCCCGAAGTGTCTCAAAATGAGATCGGCGCGAGAATTAAGGAAAGTGAGGTAAGAAAGAGAAAAGGGTTAAATGTTGTGAGTATGAAAAATTAAATAGGAGAGAGAATGAGTGGGAGGAATAGTTATGAGAGAGAATGTTGTGAGTGTAAAAGTAAAGTAGGAGAGAGAATGAGTGGGGTAGGAAGGAGTGCGTCTGCTGAGAAACGCGTTTCTCCATAACTATGGAGAAACGTGTTTTTCATAGCCAGAAGCTTTACATTTGATAACCAGAAAAAAAAAACCCAAGGCCAAGACCAAAAGCTTCTGGATATCCAGAAGCTTTGCATTTGATAGCCAGAAGCTTTGCAGTTGATATCCAGCTTTTGTATTTGATAGCGAGAATGATGTGAAATGTATATCCGAACTTAGGTGCATATCCGTAAAACCGTTAGGTGCGTGCATATCCGGAAATGTGTTAGAGGCATATCCAGAAATTGCTATTGAAGGTTTACGGATATCAGAAACCTTCAAATGTATATCCAGAAACATTTTGAAGGTTTCTGGATATTCATTTGAAGGTTTCTGGATATCACTTTCATAGGTTTCTGGCTATCTAGCTCATTGTCGCGCGACATGTCGGGACCCGTTTCTCCATAATTTTCTCCCTAGATTTTGTGGGTAGGAAGAGTATAAAAATAATAAAAACTTTCCATTTTGGGATTGAGACATTTTAAATGGGACGCTCAAAAAGAAAAGTTGAGACACTTCGAGCGAGACGGAGGGAGGAAGTATTACTCTAAGGTAATATATTCACCCATACTTTGATCAGAAATATTATTACTCTAAGGTAATATATTCACCCATACTTTGATCAGAAAGGGTAAACAGGACCAAATTCGTGTACCTTGGAATTTATTTGTCTGCCAAAAATATGTACCCCATCGTACAGCACGTGTTAGCACATGGTTGCCTATTCACTAATCACTATCCCATCACTCTCATGTTCCAAATAATTATTCCCCTTGTTTCATACTTTCTCGTCCCAAAATGTTTATTGAACATACCAAAAGTGTCGAGTTGGGCCAAGTAAATAAAGCCCAATTACATTCAGCTTCGATTATCACATTCTCAATAGGGCTGGCCCAATCAGAACAAAGCCCAAGGCCCATCTCACACATCAGTCGACTAAGCCCATGGTTCGACCTACAGGTCCTGACTTGACTTAGTCCGACCTCATGATCCATGCTACAATTCGGGTACGAACCATGCTCTACCCGACAGTCAGGTCGACCATTCCACGAGTGGCGACCTCGACCTAACTCAGCAAGTGACGACCTGACACTTGCCGGCTTATTTGGTTAATCAATGCTCACAACTACATCCCTACAAATCAGGGACCGTTATAGACACGTGCCCACGACCAAGTAACTGCCGCTATAATCTCGGAGGACATGTTGCCTCCCCAAAAATACATCACTCTTGCCTATAAATACTTCATCACTACCAAACGGTGAAAGGTAACTGCCATTTTGTATTCTGAGTTCATTATTCAATACATTTTGAGCTATATTCAACTGTGATCTTTCTCTCACGCCCGAGCGTCTTCGCCGGAGACACATCCGGCTAGTCGTGGGTTCTGTTTTCAGGTCAAGAAGCCAGGTGATCAGTCCTGCCACGTGGAGGAAGATTGATAAGCACATTTCCTGCAGCATCAGTTTGGTTCCATTGCCGGGAACGTGCTTTTAAACTTGACCTCGAAACTTTTCTTAACCTGCAACGATGGTGACTTCAGAAGGACACGTATCCGAGGCTTCACTTGGGCATGACGAAGTGAACAACAACAACAATACAAACGTTGGAAATGCAGATTTGCCTCCTCCTCCCCCTCCTCAACGACATCATGCTAGGGCGACACGCTCTAACAGCGTGGCTGATGGCAGGGGATTGCCAGATGCAAGGAGAGAAAAGCGTCCTATGGAAGGACAGGGAGCTCCACCTCACCCAAAACGTACAACTGGGCAGGCGAATGTGGGAAGCAGGGCAGGTCCCTCCACTAATCCCATGAGCAAGAAAGAAATGATGTTGGAGCGAGCCTGCATTCCGCCGACTTGATAGCCATGGAGGAGGCAGAACAGTGCCGACATACGCCCGAGAGAGTGGCACCCGCTCGGGTTTCTAATGGGCAACAGCCAGGAGTGCTAGGCCAAATGAAGGTGTGGGGGCGGAGAATGGCGAGACGGGATAGTTCGGCGAGCTCCTACCATTGTGCTCATCTGCCAGTAATGATTTAAGAGGCTAGCCTCAGCGAAACGAGAGAAGCGGGAGGCTCAATCTGATTTGAGGACTCGGTTAACGGCCAACAGAAACAGGCATGTCTCTCCAGCGCGAACGCAGAGATCAGGATCCCATAGAGACAGGAATGGGCATAGGTCGCCTGTGAGAGGGGAAAGGCGCAGTCGCCACATGGAGATCACAGCGCAGTCGCCGTCTGCCGCCGAGAGGCGCAGTCGCCTCAAAGAAGTAATGTACATAGATCTCCAATAAGATCGAAAGGACCAATTCTCACAGGGACGTAAGGAGTAGGCAGTGTGACTCCCCGAAGTGAAGGCCGAGGTCCAATCTGCTCCTCCCTCCGGGAGATGAGAGACCCGATGCCGAGAGAATGGTTGTTGATGAAAAAGAAATTTGAGCAATGGGAGGAGGAGAAGAAGAAGGATGCTTTGGAAAGGTCGAACGAATTGATTTTGCTCTTCGACCCTTATCCAAAGAAATCGAGATAGTCGACCTCCTCCTACTTTTAGGTTGCCTCTTCCGGAGAAGTACTGCGGGTCGACAAATGCCAGGAGCCACATAGCACATCCGGAAGCCACTATGTGTTTTGTAGCCAATGAGGATGACAACATGTGCAAAGCTCTCCTAAGCACACTTACCAAGGCGGCCTTAACTTGGTTCAATGGTTTGGTCGCCGGTAGTATCACCACTTGGGCATGCTTCGTAACAAAATTCTTAGACCGCTTCGACCGCAGGAGCTCGAAAGATAACCGTCACCGATCCGAATAACTTGGTGCGCAGTGGTAAGAATGAAAGCTCGATGAGCTATTTCACCAAGTTCAAAGAGATGGTTGATAAGATAGAGGAAGACCTCGCTGCACAGGGAGGTAATCAATTGCTTCAGAAGTGGTATTTCCTCGAAGACATGGACTACGAACTCACGGTCCCGAACGGTCACAACTCGACGGGAGTTGTTCGAAAAGGTGTATAATGTCGCCCTGGTCGAGGAAAGAAAAGAAAAGAAGAAGGGAAAGAGCCCCAAGGTTGAAGTCACCGATGATAAAAAGGACTCCAACAAGAATGGGGGAACAATAAAAATGGAAAGAATGTAACTAGGGCGACAGAGAAGGTGCCCGAAGCTTTCACTCCTCACGGTGAGTCGAACTGAGATTTTGAATGCCGTCGAACCGGCTCCTCCGGTCCCAATGAATCCGTGCAACAAGTTTAGGCGGGACAACAGCTAGTACCGCGACTACCACAAAGACACCGGTCATCTCACGAGGATTGCTTGGGATTAAAGCGTATCATCCAGAGAATGGTCGACCGGGGAGACTCGAAGCTTATGTGAAGAGACCTCAAGCCGGGGAGGTGAAGCAGCGGCAGTGGGCAACAAGGACCTAGGCGGCCTAGGCCGAACACGGGGGTCATCACCGAACAAGCAAGCAACACGGCCATCAAGCACAAGATATTCCGGCTTAATAAGGCCCCACATGTGCCTCCAAGGAGAGAAATAAGAGATGAGGCGATCGCCTTCTACCCCCACGAATTGGCAACAAATATGGCGGCTAGGGAGCAAGTTCTCGTCATCCCGTGTCTCATTGATGGATGTACGACGAGCGGACTCTTAGTCGACACGGGGGCTGCAAGGATATTTTGTTTTACAAAACTTTCAAGGAGATGGGTCTTAACGATGAACATTGGAGAGATATGATGGCAGTTGGAAGGCTTCACCAACCATCGAGTTGATGCTAAAGGCCGATAGCACTCGACGTTGACCTAGGCCAAGCACCCCTCGGGGTTGTTTCGAAGGTACAATTTATCGTAATTGATGTAAATAGTGACTATGCCGCCATACTTGGAATTCCCGGACAGTCGCTCTTGGAATGGTAGCATCAATTCCTCACCAATGAGTAAAGTTCCCCACACCCGCCGGAGTGGGTTGCGTACAAGGCACGGCTCGTGCTTATCCGGATCATGTTCTAAGAGAAAGAAAGAAAAGGGAGCTAGAGATTGAGACCGGCGATGGTTACTTGAAGCCGTCTCGCCCGCCACCAAAACTACCCGACTGTCAACAATCACCGACGTGGTAGAGTCGACCTATCGCTCAAATGACGAGGTCATGCTTGAGTCGACACGTCACTCTAACACCACTGAGGTCGATTCAGATGTAGTTATGGTCGATCAAGTCGCCATAGGCAACCTATGCCTCCAGCTCGACAATAACTCGGGGGCCACCACCACTACAAGCGAGGTTGCAGACAAACTTGATGATATGATAGCTGAGGAGGCTCCACACTGGGAGCCGAGGAAAGACAAAAGGTCGGGAAATCATAGTGGAGACTCTACAATTCGTAGATGGACCAGAGCTAGAAGCCGTGGATGAGCTAGAGTCGGTAATCACCAACCCTTCTTACCCCGACCAAAAAATTCAGATTGGGAAGCAAATTATCGCTGAGGAGCGAGCGGAAATCATCGAGCTACTCAAAGAAAGTAATGATGTCTTTGCATGGAGGGTAGAAGACATGAGGGGAATCAAGGAGGAGGTCGCTGTTCACAGACTGGAAGTCAACCCGACCATAAAGCCTAGACCCCAAAAGTTGAGAAGTTTTGCTCGCGACAAGGAAGAGGCTATCAAAGCAGAGGTACAAAAACTTTTGAGTGCATGTATAATCAAAGAGGCCACTCATACAACGTGGTTGGCCAACGTGGTCATGGTGAAGAAATCGAATGGCAAGTGGCGGATGTGTGTCGACTTCACTACTCTCAATCTAGCTTGCCCAAAGGATAGCTATCCTCTTCCTAGAATTGACAAGCTTGTTGATTCCATTGCTTTGGTCACTCTACTCTCGAGTTTCTGGATGCTTACTCGGGATACCACCAGATAAAGATGCACGAGGATGACATAGTGAAGACGGCATTTCAGTACTTGGAGGCATCTACTGCTACAATATGATGCCTTTTGGATTGAAGAATGCAGGAGCGACCTATCAGAGGATGGTGAACAAAGTCTTTGCCTCACAGATTGGTCGAAATATGGAGGCCTACGTTGACGACATGGTCATTAAAACTAAGGCCGGGAGTCACGTGGTCGACCTAAAGGAGACATTCGCCAATTTACGAGCAAACGACATGAAGCTCAACCCCAGTAAATGTGTGTTTGGAGTGGCAGCTGGCAAGTTCTTGGGATTCATGGTATCTCAAAGGGGCATAGAAGCTAATCCAGAGAAGATAAAGGCTTTAGTCGACATGAAGGCTCCCACCACTATCAAAGAGATGCAGCGACTTAATGGAAGGGTAGCAGCTCTTGGTCGCTTCATATCAAAGTCAGCAGAAAGGTCTCTCCCTTTCTTCAAAGCATTGAGGGAGACGAAAAGTTTTGAATGGACGACCGAATGTCATTCGTCGTTCCAACAGCTAAAGGATTACCTCGCTACTCCACCCCTGCTAAGTAGCCCGACCACTGGAGAGACTTTGTTTGTATATCTATCTGTGGGAGACAAGTCGGTTGCTGCGGTGTTGATTAGAGAAGATGAGGGGCTTCAGAAGCCTGTGTACTATATCAGCAAAGCTTTATCAGATGTGGAAAGTAGGTATTACAACGCTGAGAAGGTCGCCTATGCTCTAGTCGTGGCTTCAAGGAAGCTGCGAGCTTATTTTCTAGCTCATCCAATCGTGGTTCTTACTAATGCACCTTTGAGAAAGATATTGCACAAGCCTGAGAGTTCAGTCGATCGCTCAATTGGTCGATTGCCCTCACTGAATTTGACATTGACTATCGACCTCGAAAGGCGTTGAAGGCTCAAGCTCTAGCTGACTTCTTGGTCGAGCTTACGTTCACCAAGGAAGACCACGAGCAACGAGTTCCTAAAGAAAAAGCTAAGGGGAAAGAACCAGAGTCCCAGGTCGTCATTAGCCTACCCGACGATTGTTGGAAGGTCTATTCAGACGGGTCTGCGACCAAGAATAGCAGTGAGCCGGAATAGTGTTGATTGAGCCGTAAAGCTGGGACCGTGTATGAGGAATCACTAAGGTTCAAGTTTGATGCTTCCAATAACCAGCCGAATACGAGGCCTTGATTGCGGCTATTGAGTACGCCAAGTGCTTCGGAGCAACTAAGATCATGGCTTACTGTGACTCACAATTGATAGTCAACTGTGTCGGGCGAGTACGAAGTGCTTAGTTCTACTCTCATCAAATCTTGCGACCTGGTGAAGGAGCTAATAAAGGACTTAGAATTCGGGAGATTCAAAGAATTGGAAGAGAAGATAACGAGTGGTGATCTCCTTTCGACACTTGCGACTTCAGATGAGCCACATGACGAGCCCATCTCCTTCCTCGAAAATCCAGCTTATGAGAGGGTAAAAATTCAGTGCATAGATGATCCCTCAAGAAATTGGACTCAGGAGAAGTGTTGGATCGAGGAAATGAAAGCATACCTAGAAAATGGAGAGGCTGCAGGATGACGAGAAGAAGGCTCGAGCTATCAAAAAGAAAGCTCCAAGATATGTCATTCAAGGAGGCGAATTGCTCAGAGATCTTATACTCGGCCATTGCTAAAGTGCATCCATCCCCAAGAGGTCGCCCTACTAATACACGAAGTGCATAGTGGAATTTGCGGTGGACACCCGGGGGCCAGGACTCTAGCTGACAAATTAATCACTTTGGGGTACTACTGGCCACACATGAGAGCTGATACTCATAATTTTGTTCAACAGTGCGATCAATGCCAAAGGTTTGCCAACTTACCTCATATGCCTACGGCAAGCGAGACTCCGGTAATTGCGGCTGGCCATTCGACATGTGGGGTGTCGACTTGATTGGACCCTTCCCTCCCGCCCGAGGAAATTGCAAATATGTGATCGTTGCTATAGATTACTTCACTAAATGGGTTGAGGCTAAACCATTAGCTCGTATCACGAAGGAAAATGCTATCAATTTCATTCATGATTTTATTTGGTGTCGATTTGGATTTCCTCGAGCCATAGTATCGACAACGGACTGCAATTCTCCGAGCTTTCGAAGCGAGAGATGAGCAGTGGGAATCGGGCATTGGCAATCTTACGTCGCCTACCCTCAAGGAAATGGGCAAGGCAAGCGGCGAATAAACTTGTCCTATCAGCACTCAAGACAGGACTCGTAGGTCGACGCAACAACTGGTTGGACGAACTCCCACTTGCTCTTTGGGCAGTTCGCACAACCACTCGGGGGCCTACGGGGGAAACCCCTTTCGCTCTCACATATGGATCAGAGGCCATGGCACCTGCTGAGCTCAGATTCCCCACTGCTAGAGTGACTTTCTTCAATCAGGAGTCAGAACTGCAACAAAATTAAAGTGAACAAGTATTAAATCGACATACGAGCAAAAGTTCTATATACGAGCAAAAGTTCTATATACGAGCAAAAGTTCTATGTACAAACACGACATGAGCGACTTGGTCATACTATGAGCGAGTTAGCAAGTTGCGAGTTAATTATTCTACGCGCGAAACCATGTACGAGCTACGGTTCCAACCGTGACTTACTCACCCTAGACGAGTTGATCATTCATGCCGTAATTCAATGAAAGGCACATAAAAGAAAAGGCGAGCAAAGAGATCTTACCACCAAAGATGCTCCCCGTTGGTTTTGCGGTAATTTTTGTCCTTCTTACAAAACTCGGCACTCATCCCCAAATTTTCCCGGTGGTGAGTTATCCGGTCTGGGTATATCAAGCCCCCAGGCACGGGGATAAGGGGCTCCACCACTCCATCCCCGGCATCATTCCGGCTTGAATAAAGTTGTACTTGGTGGTAAGCAAACTCTCCCAACCGATGGGCCTTCTCGACACTAACCGACATAAAGCCCCGTACAAACTCGAGATACCAAGACGGCTCCCAAAAGTCCCTCTCATCTACGGCTTCGGTCTCACCATTGGGCAATGGAAATTCCCATCCTAATCTACTCTCTACCACCACAACGTGCGAATTCCGGCCTTTGTGTTTACCGGGGAGATTGGTGAAAAGTTTGGGAGATTTAGGCTTAGAGAGTGCCGATGCTTAGATCCCGCCCACTATATTTGATGGTAAAAAATTCTTTAAATACCCTCATACAGGGCTCGTATCCTAAAAATCTACACACCATGGCAAAGCACACGAGGACCCTACAAGTATTAGCTCCAAGTCAAGGGGAAGGGCATTTGCACATTCTAGAAATTCATTGATAAAAGGGTCAAGAGGCAACCCGAGGCCAAAGAACAACCGACCGTAAAAGAAAGCAACCTTGGTAGCATCCTTAGTGAAGGTCGACCTATACTTTTCATGAACTCCTTCCGGGTATATATGGTTACACGGTAATCCAACGGGTTGACTTCGCGAAATCCTTGATCATACCGTACCTAGAAGGCAAATTCGATTGCCACGCGATGGCCCTTGGGGAACATAGCCCCTCTCATTCTTGCTCGGCACCACATTGGGCCCAAATGCGTTGACAATTCGAGGACCGAAGAAGTTGAGGCGGCGTTCCCTTCTTGAGTCGTCATATCTCGTACAAGCAAAAGAGGAAGCAGGGAGTCGATCCTATGATCATGTTCAGTCGACCTACCTAAGGACGACCTAGACTCCCCTGGGAAACCTATCCTATTTCTAAGGAAGGAGGGCTTTTGGACGTCCCTAACATAAAACAAGGTGATATGGTCAAGCAATTCATGGAATAGATGAAAAGCGACAACATTTGAGTCGTCAATCACCACATTTTCAATTTCTCCTACAATGGGCAGCCCTATCTCAGTGTAATTCAATCCCCAACTAGTCAAAATGGAGGCACACTCATCCAGGGACATCACTCTCCACTCACCGTTCACATTCTTGCATGCCCTACGTTAACAGTACAGTAACCATACCACGCTCCTGGTTCGCAACTAAAGGTCCTAGCCATGGCGGAAACGGAGAACAATACATAAATTAAAACCCTAAAGCAAAGATACGAAGGAAATACCTCAATTAATTGCAGAAAGTAGGTTCGTTCTTTGGGGCCGAGAGGTAGATTTAAATCTTGCCGCAATCCCTTGATTATCGCCTGGAGAAGAAGAAGTTTTAGAGCAAAAAGTTACGAACGAAGGGGATTTTTCTATTTATATTTCCCTAAATTTGGAAAGGGAAAGGAAAATCAAAATTAATTTTCCAAAATTAAAGATTGAGGCGGTTTTTGAGAAGGAGTTCCAAACGTCAGAACTGTAATCATTACAAAAATCGGCGCTCCTTCATCTCCCACCGTTCATCGCCAACGATCAGGATGTTGCCACGTCATCATGGTCGACCTACTTCAAAGACTAACATCGACCTGCGAGTAAAGCAATTTTCATCAAAGAAATCTTCTTAACTTCCAAGTCGACGAAATCAACTCGAAAGTTGGGGGCCACTGAACATACCAAAAGTGCCGAGTTGGGCCAAGTAAATAAAGCCCAATTACATCCAGCTTCGATTATCACATTCTCAATAGGGCTGGCCCAATCAGAACAAAGCCCAAGGCCCATCTCACACATCGGGCCGACTAAGCCTACGGTTCGACCTACATGTGTCCCGACCCGACTTAGTCCGAACTCATGATCCACGCTACAATTCGGTACGAACCATGCTTACTGCAGACGGTCGGGTCGACCATTCCACGAGTGGCGACCTCGACCTAACTCAGCCAAGTGACGACCGACACTCCGCCTTATTGGTTAATCAATGCTCACAACTACATCCCTACAAATCAGGGACCGTTATAGACACGTGCCCACGACCAAGTAACTGCCGCTATAATCTCGGAGGACATGTTGCCTCCCCAAAAATACATCACTCTTGCCTATAAATACTTCATCACTACCAAACGGTGAAAGGTAACTGCCATTTTGTATTCTGAGTTCATTATTCAATACATTTTGAGCTATATTCAACTGTGATCTTTCTCTCACGCCCGAGCGTCTTCGCCGGAGACACATCCGGCTAGTCGTGGGTTCTGTTTTCAGGTCAAGAAGCCAGGTGATCAGTCCTGCCACGTGGAGGAAGATTGATAAGCACATTTCCTGCAGCATCATTTATTTTATTTGACTTTTTTTGTTAAAATTTGACCAAAAATTTATGAGAGATTAATCATATTCATGAAATTTTAAAAGTTGTTGTTGATAATATTATTAATGATGAATCAATAGAAATTTTTAGAATTTCATGAATATAATTAAATTATCATATATTTGTGGTCAAAATTTAATAAAAAAGTCAAATAGGACAAACATTTTGAGACGGATGGAGTATTAAAATATATGAGTATGATATAAAAATTAAAGAAAATATGAAATTTTTTTTTGATATTTTATGAATATAAATAATTGGATATGATTGTAACATAGAAAGTGAAGAAAATGTGTAATTGTTATAAGTATAATAAATGTGTATCATTTTCATTTTTAGACTTTGCTGATTATTTGGGACGACTAAGTGTCTTTTTGCATATTATTATGTGATTCATTCACCCCAATTTAATGTTTTTGGTTTGACTTTGCATAGAAGGAAGGAAGGAGTATCATTTATTTTTATTTATTTATTGACTTAAAAGCAAAGAAAGAAATGGAACGAGATCTCCCTACGCATCAAATTCGATTCAAATTAATTAATTGATCCAAATTCATCTAAATGTGTAATAATGTATCTCATTGAAAACAAGTGTGCAACGACTATAATGGGAAATGAATTTAATGTGCAATTTCTTAACAATTTTTGGCCTATATTACAATATCTTATCCATCTCAAGTGTTCTATTTTCTTTAGTCATACTTCCTCCCACCGTCTCATAATTGTTATCGCGTTTTCTTTTTTGGTTTATCAAAAAAATATATAAATTGCTTCATAAAAGTACACTAAAATACAAATAAATAAAACATAATTTTTAATTTAAAATGAAAAACAGATTAATGTGTCATTTATTATGAGACAGTGCTAAAAGGTACATGATCTATGAATCGGATTTGGTATGAAACCGTTCCTTGATAAATTCCTTTCACACTTTTAGGTCATTGGTTTACTGGCGAAGCTAGCTATGGTGAAGGGTCTGAGCCCCTTCATTTAAATAATAAAAAAAAAAAAAAAAAAAAAAAACAATTTCTGCATCTAGGATATCATGAAAATAACATTTTACTATTAAAATTAATAATTTTATTGATTCCTCCCCCCCCCCTCTCCCCCCTTGATTTTAGGTCAAATATGCACAATACAACTTCATTGACCCCCTCTCTCTCTATGATAAATTTAGATATCGTAATCATAATATCCATTTCTAATTCCAAAATTTCTAACTTAGTGAGTTTGATTGTATTTATAATGGTGTATCAATAACTATTTTTAAATTTTCATTATAATAGTTAAATAAATCTAAAATTATTGCTTAAAGAATCTTCGTGTTAATAACAAAACATAAAAACGAAAAGATTATTTTGGGAAGGAAGAAATACTTTATTTACAGAGTAGCATAGTTCTTCCTGTAAAGGTAAGGCAGGGAACCATACCATGGGGTTTCATTTTCCTTGTACAGAACAAATCATCATGACCTTACCAAATGGGGCTTCATCCATGCAACTAGGGTCATCTTTGGACCCCTTTTTTTTTTTTTTCAGATTGCCATTTATTCTTCTAATACTTTTTGCTTATATGTTTTCATAAACATTACAAACAACCATTTAAATTAAAAAAAAAAAAAAAAAAAAAAACTAGTGGGACATAGGAAGACCAAAAAGAAAAGTCACCCTCGTTAGTATATGCATCCGTAGCACATGGCTGAGGGCCTCTTAGTCATCGTCAAACCTTTCGTCATGAAAGTCGGTTAGAGAGATCGCCTTTGTAGGGTTGTATAACATTAATTGTGTCTACTCTTCATTGTGTATTTAGTCAATCCTTCACTGCTTCTACATTTATTTATGGATTCTGGCTTTTACGTACGATTCGACTGAACAACCGTATAATTTTTACAATAAATGGGTTACATTTTATATTATATAAATCTCATTTTGTAGTACGGAAAAAGTATATGAGCTACATTTTATAGTTGGTAACTACTCCCTTCGTTCCAGGAAATAGTTCATCATATTCGGCTCGGCATGCAAATTAAAAAAATAGATGGGAAGAAAAAATGTTGTGAGTGTAATTTGAAAATAGGAGAGAGAATTAGTGGAGGAAATAGTAAATTTAAAAGGTGTTGTGAGTGTAATAGTGAATTAGGAGAGAGAATGAGTGGAGGAAATAGTTAGTGGGTATAATAGAATATTAATAAAACTTTTTCAATTTAGGAAAGGTGAAGCTTCAAACGGGACGTCATTTTAGGTAAAAGGTGAAGCATTTTCTAGGTCGGAGGGAGTATTGTACGGTTGGATTGCACATGCTTCAAAACCATTTCTTTACGTGTCACCGATCATACCTTTGCCTTGTCTCCGGTCTCCCCCTTCCAATGGATGCTTCAACTGAATTTCCTGAGCTTTTATTTTTGTTTATACTTCATTAGCTCTAGAATTGTGGTCAAAGAACTTGCTTACTGAAACCCATTTTCTGGGTGTCTTTTGCTTGATTTCGTGTCTTGCGTAACCTAGTTTAGTAATCTACTCATCTTTAAATAACCAGGTTTTTGTTTGGTTTTCGGTTATATATCAATCTCAAGTGAATCTAGAAGAAAATTCATAATATGTGATCCAAAGTTCAAAAGTTGGTTTCAATAAGCTCCGGATGGATCTGGATTTATTGTTGTCTTTTTTTTTTTTTTCTTATTGGATTTTTTATTAATAAATGTCAGTAAAGCTACGAGATTGATACTTGAAATAAAATAATGTACTCCCTCCGCCCCACCTTAGTGTAGACTTCTTTCCTTTTTCGTCCGTTCCATCTTAGTGTAGACTGCCAAAATTAGAAAGTTTTTTATTATTTTTTATTTTCCCTACCCCACCCACTCATTCTCTCTCTTCATTTTTCACCATACAATTTATTCAATCAACCTACTATTCACTTCACTCATTCTCTCTCTTCATTTTCTACCACACATTTTCATTATCTTAATAATATTTCTTAATTATTGTGCTCACCACCTTAGTCTACACTAAGATGGGACGAAGGGAGTATTTGATAGTACTGTCTAGTCTATTAAAAACAAATTAGTGATAGGAATTGCCCCCATGAAACTTGTGGGTTTTGAACCAGTACATTTTTTTTTTCATGTGAAAGCTCTTAAAATATAAGATTACACCTTAAAATTAATTGTTGATGATAAGGAGAGTGATTCATGATCTTTATATATTATAGGCAATATTCGTAAATTTTCGATTTGGAATAATATTTATAACAAAAGCCTTTATCAAAATTTCGGATACCACTTGCCCAGATACTATTGTCCCCATTTTTACAACTCAAATATGCCCTTAATCAATCAAATGGGCATCCCTTGATTTGGGTTAATCAAATGGTCATTTTATCTGTATATCGGTACGGAGAAAATCTCTCTCTTATTATAAATATCTAGCAAGCACTAGTACAGATTGGATTTTAGGAAACACACCTTAGATAACGCTTTTATAAAGCGCTATCTAAGGTGTAAATTTACATAGCGCATCCACATCTTTAAATTTAAGAACCAAGGTAAAAAAATTAAAAAAAAAATTAACTAACATAGCGCATATTAGGAAAACGCTATCTTGAAAAAAGCTAACATAGCGCTTAATAGAAGCGCTAGGGTACTATACACTTCATAAGATTTATTTATTTATTTATTTGGTTTTGAGGCATATGCATCAAACACTTTCATTATTCGGTCAATTCCCAAATCCAAACGACAGAGAACACACCACCGACCGCCACGAGTCATCGCCGCCACCATCGACGGCAGATCCAAGAACATTAAACCGACGAAAATCTTCAACACAAAATCGACATAGCACAAAAATTCGAGATTAGTATTATAATTAGGGTTTATATTTGGAGATTTATCTATTCTTTCTCTGGCTCTTGCCCTTTTTATTGGGTTTGATTTTAATCCTTTTTTTGGGATTTCGCATATTAGGGAAATGTATCACCGGGGATTTCGCAATATCTTGATTGGGTATGGATTGGGGAAATGGAATTGATATTATTATAGCTTGAGAAATTGGTCTGATTACTACCAGTAGCCTTATGTGGGTGTGTTAATTTGAGCTTAGTTGTTATAGCCATGTTTGATGGCTACTGTTATTAAGGTCTTTATTGTTCCATTATATGTCGATCAGATCAGATGTTTTATCCTGTTATTGGTTAAACTAGTATTGCATCCATGCGTTGCATGGTATAAGCAAAATTTTGTTATATTACCATATTTTGTTTAAATGATGTTATATAATTATAATATACTCCCTCCGTCCCACTTCAATTGAGTCATGGCATCTTTGCACGTTTTTTAAGATTTTTTTTTACAAAATGAGTAAAAAATTGAAAGTGGGTAGAAGATTAGAGAAGAGATAATGTAAAAGTTAAAAACATTTAATAGGAGAGAGAATGAGTGGGAGGAATAGTAAGTTAATGATTGGTTTTTTTTTAAATATGTTAAAATTATGAGGGTATAATGAATGATTTTTGTAAATATATAAACACTAGTACATGCCCGTGTCCAAGGCCACTTTTTTTTTTTTAATTTTTTTTTAATTTAAAAAAAAATTAAGGGCAAAATGGAAAAAGGACAAAATAGTGAGGGCAAAATGAAAATTTTGACAGATGAAACTATTCATTCAACTGTTCACACCCTTTCTCATTTATACTATAGATTATGAGGGTATAAATGATCGAAACAATTTCACTTCTTTCCATTTATGAAATGGCTCATTTGAAGTGGGACGTTTCAAAAAGAAAAGTGACTTAATTAAAGTGAGACGAAGGGAGTATTAATTATGAGTCCAAAATAATTTACACTAAAAATAATTTATAATAAAAAAATTAAAACTAATGAAAGTATACACGGGAATTGTTATTTTAATATATTTTTCCTTAAATGATTTATTTTACTACTTGATTATTTTACTATTCATTATATAACTGTAAATTGAAAATTTTGAATAGCAAGCGTATTTATACATCTTGGCTAAAATAAATATTTTTAAAATATTCCTAAATCAAAAGTTTGATATTCATTTATTTTTTATTCTAAAAGGACAATTCATTTGAATTTGAAGTATTCACTTTGAAAAAGAAGATAAATATTCTTATTATTCACTTTTAAACATTTAATTTATGATAATAAAATAATAGTGAAAGAAATTTAGTAAAATCGTTTAGAACAAAGCTTTTTATAAAAAAAAGACAATTTTAAAACAAAAATTTCTTACATTGGAGTTTATTAAGAGACAAAGTAGTAATGATTAAAACAAACTCATCTACTTAGTCAACATATATTTAGTAACCTTATTATGACAACAATTGTATCGACTTTTGGTTCTTTTTATAAATTGTATAATTTTGATATAAATAAATAAACAAAACTCAAAATTAACAACTATAGTTAAAACTAATGTAACAATTTATCCAATTTTTTAGTAAAATAAACTCCCCAAAAAAATAAATCTTAAATCAACACAAAAAATGGCTTATTCGTCAAAAAGTGCATGAAACCGAAAAGTTAGCAAAGTCTTTTATGCATTAACCAAAATCTCAAGAAAAACGCATTTTTTCTGGCACTTAGGAAAAACGTGTTTTTTTCCCGTCAATGTCAGTGCCAATTTAACAAAGTGCCAGTGTAACGAAGTGCCAGTGCATGTGTAACAAAGTGCCAGTGTTAAAAAGTGTCAGTGCCAGTTTAACAAAGTGCCAGTGTAACAAAGTGTCAGTGCATGTAAAACAAGTGTCAGTATATGTATAACAAATTGCCAGTGCCAGTTTACCAAAGTGCCAGTGTTAGTGTAACAAAGGGCCAGTGTAAAAAAGTGTCAGTACATGTATAGTAAGTGTCAGTGTTAGTGTAACAAAGTGCCAGTGTAAAAAAGTGTTAGCGTTAATGTTATGAAGTGCCAGTGTAAAACACGTTTTTTCTAAGCTTAAAAAAACGTGTTTTTCGTAAGACCAACTCTATGTATTAATATTTTCATCTATATAAAGTGGGGATCAATAAAACCTGTAAAATAGTAAATAAAATAAACATGGAATAATAAATCTATATAAAGTGGGGAATCAAAAAAAAATAAAAAAAGTTAAGTTAGATTATACTTCCTCCATCATATTATAAAATTCACACTTACTATTTGCTCAGAAATTAAGGAAAAATTTTAGTGGAATGAGTGTTGTTAGTATGAAAAATGAGGTTGGAGAGAAAAAATGAGTTGTTGTTCTTAGTATGATATGCGAGTCCCATTAATATAAATAAAATATTTCCATTTTACAAAGTAAATACTCCCTCCGTCCCACCCAACTTAGGACCAATTTTCATTTTTGGCGTTCCACTTGACTTATAACATCTCAAAATGGTAAGTTTATATTATTTTTATATTTAATGAGACTCACTTATCATACTTATAATAACAATCTCCTTAATATGCCCCTCACCCATTCTCTCATATTTTACTTTTCATACTCACAATACATCTTTCACTCATTCTCTCCTCTTATTATATTAATATTTTTTTAATTCCTGTATCGAAAGAGAAAATTCTAAATCGAATTAGACGTAGGGAGTAGTTTGTAGTGGGATGCCATGTGAGAAAAGTGTGTAGTTTGTAATGAGACAGAGGGAGTATATTTTTTAAACTTAAATAAATAATGCCAAAAGTATCCATGTTTATTTATTTATTTATTTATTTATTTATTTTTATTTTATTTTTTTTGTGAAAAACTCCATATTAATGTTAAAAATTTAAAAAAAAAGTTGACGATAAGGATAAAGAATTGATAAGAAGGATGTTATTAAATTGAATATAATCTCAATTCTTTTGCAAGAAATTTATTTCTTTTATTTTCAAACATTTATTAGGACAACATTAAAAATACTCTCAATAATAGCTTCTAGAATTATCACTATTTTGGGGGAAAAAATCTTATTTTTGAATGTTAAGCATACCAAAAGACACTATTATCTTTGAGTTGGTCTTATGAAAAACGCGTTTTTCCTATCACTTAGGAAAAACGTGTTTTGGGTTTCCTCGTTTATGCCAGTGCCTGTTTAACAAACTGCCAGTGTGTGATAAAGTGCCAGTGCATGTGTCACAAAATGCCAGTGAAAAAAGTGCCAGTACCAATTTAAAAAAGTGCCAGTGTAAACTGGCACTGACACTTTGTTAAACTGGAACTGGCACTTTTACACGGGCACTTTTATATACATGAACTGGCACTCTTCACACTGGCACTCTGTTACACTAACACTGGCACTTTGTTACACTAATATTTTTGCTGGCTCTCAAAAACACAAGCACTGGCATTCAAAAAAACATGGACTGGCATTCAAAATCACGTACACTGTCACTCAAAATATACATAAACTGGCACTCAAAAAACACTGGTAATAATTTTTGCTGGTATTCAAAAAAACATGGACTGGCATTCAAAAAACATGAACTGACATTCAAAAATACATTGACACTCAATTACGCACTTACTGGCACTTTATCATATACTAACTGACACTCTATTATACACCAACTGGCACTTGATTAATCACCAACTGGCACTTGATTAATCGTTATAAACAACAACTGATTCCAAAAACAAAAGAACATATCTAATCCACAAATCGAAGAACCAAAATGCCAGTGAATTACAAAGATGAAAAAGCACAAATCGAAGAACCAAAAGGTCAAAATCAAACAATCCTCAAATTCCAGTTTATCCAACTCCCTCTCTACTCAAACGGCGATCCAATTTCTACCCAAACTGGCATTCAAAATCAAATGGCCAAGCCCATCACCGGCACTGATTTTGGTCCTTCCAAGGAAACCGACCACGGGGATTGTGGTTGACGTTGTTTGGGGCGATGGCGGTGAACGGCTTAGGGCTCTTAGAAACAGGGGAGCGGCTTCAACGGTTGGAGAGAGGAAGGGAGCCGGTGAGGAAACGGTTGTTGTTGAGGGGTAAGGTTGTCGCCGGAGAAGGGGAACGGTGGGAGATGTCGCCGGTTGAGTTGGAGAGAGGGAGAGACAGGACGTGAGATTGGTCTTGGCCGGAGAAGGAGATTGCGTCTAGTGAGAGAAAGATGGCCGAGATTGCGTCTAGTGAGAGAAAGAGAGAATCCGCCTTAGAGATTAGAGAGAGAGCTCGTCGTGCCTTATATACGATTGGAAAAACACGTTTTTTCAATTGATTAGAAAAAATGTGTTTTTTACAAGTTTTTGGCATATTATATATATATAGGGTTTTGTTAGGATACCTTTAGTAGGAGTATCCTAACATGTGACCCAATTTTTTTGGACAAAAATGTCCCTCGTTTCACAAAGTAAAGAATATATATGACGGGGGTTAAATTGTAATTTCAAAAACCTTTTTTTTTTGTTTACAGAGAACGTCCTTCTCTTCTCTCTCTCTCTCTCTCTCTTGCCTCACGTTCTCTCTCTCTCTCCTTTCTCACTAGTCCGGCCGGCGACCTTAGACCTCCCCATATTCCGGCGACGCCTCCCACTCCGACCACCCCACCGACGACGACCCCTTCCCCACTTTGGCCTCCCTCTTCCAGATCTATCTTCTCCATCCCCTATCAACCCTTCCCCAACTCCGATCTGCAAGTGATTTCGCCGAAACTGGGCGGGTTTGGGAGGCGAGAGGTCGCCGGAATTGGGCGGGTTTGGGAGGCGAGAGGTCGCCGGAATTTGGGGAGTGCATAGGTCACCGAAATTTGGGAGGTAGAATCGCCGGAAACGGCGTAGCGTATAGAGAGAGAGAGAACGAAGCTTTCTCTCTCTGTAAAAAAAAAAAGGTTTTTGAAATTACAATTTAACCCCCGTCATATATATCCTTTGCTTTGTGAAATGAGGGACAATTTTGTCCAAAAAAGTTGGGCCACTTGTTAGGATACTCCTACTAAGGGTATCCTAACAAAACCTATATATATATATATATATATATATATATATATAGATATAGATATAGATATAGATATATGATATAATTATTTTATTAATATATACATTTATAATTATTTGTAAGTTTTCACTATATTCTGCTGTTCAATGAATCCACGTGACAGATTTTTGCATGTTTAAATGACTTAAAGTACTTTTTTGTTGTTGTTTTGTGATGTAAAAATTTCCTAATTACTACCTTCTTTTATAGATGATATTTTTTACTTTAGTGCTACAGCTTCTCTTGCTTAGGAACCTGATTGTTTGACTACTAGGTGACTTACATTTGCTTATTTACATTACATCATGGAGCTTCTTTGAATTTCGACGTAATACATTAGTGTCAAACAGTGTACACAAACCTGAAAAAGTTGCTGCCTAATTTTTTCTGATCTCTTTGGTCGCGATTGTTTTATTACTATTGGAATTAGTGGGTATGAAATATTAATTTACTTGCAATTATTAAAAATGAAATTAGTCCATTATTAGAATTAGGGTTTATATGACATTGTATTTTACTTTTGTCTAATTTGGGTTATTTTAAATATGAGTTTACTTGCAATTATTCAAAAATCGTTACAGTGGCATTTATTTGTAATTTAGTTAAATATGAATTGTAAGTAGATTGTTGCGGACCGATTATCAAAAGAGTACAAGAATGAAGTCAAAAATTTCTGTACACGTGCAGCCCAACATGCTAGTAATCCTAGGTTCATCACATCTCCATGTCAAAAATGTATGAATGTTAAAACAATCAGTGGTCAGAAAGTGTTGTATGAACATTTAATTTGTCATGGTATCGATAAAACATACACCGTCCGAACATATCATGGTGGGGGGAAAGGTCAATGTAGCTCAAACCGTTCAAGTCCTGGCTTTTGCTCTTCAGATAAGATGGATACGAATATTGGGCCGGTTGATCGCGATGAAGCATCTAGTCCTGTAACGGATACTCTGTCTGTTGTTAATGAAGAATTACGAGACCATCCTGATATGCACGAGAGGTTGAGGGCTGATGATGGGTTACCCTTATAGCCTGGGTGTACAAAGGCAACAAAACTGTCTGATGTGTTGACTTTATATAACTTAAAAGCTGGTCACCAGGTTTTTGCATGTTCTTTACAGAATTGTTACAAGTCGTGAGTGATATGTTGCCTGATGATAATGTGCTCCCTCATCGAGCATATGAAGAAAAAAAGATGCTCAAACTAATTGGCTTAACACATGAGAAGATTCATGCTTGTCCAAAAGATTGTGCATGTCATTGGTGTACTGAGGACACTGATCATCTTCGTTTAAAAAATTGTAAGAAATCCGTTTACATAGGACATAGGAGGTGGTTAGAACCAAATAATCGATACAAGACAATGTCAGAGGCATTTAATGGTGAAGTTAAAGAGCGAAAAGCACCTGATATATTGTCAAGTGAGGATGTGTTGGAAAAGGTGGAAAACATCGAGACACAGTTTGGTAAGAAATTTTCGAAGACCGTTCCTACTAAAGGTTGGAAGAAGAAATCAATTTTTTTTTCAATTAAACTATTGGAAAGACTTGTATGTGAGACACTTTATTGATCTCATACATAATGAGAAAAAATTTTCTGCTTGTATTTTAAATACTTTGCTAGCTGACAAAGAGAAGTCTAAAGATGGGCACAATGCAAGAATGGACATGGTTGACCTTGGAATTAGAGGAGAATTAGCGCCTGTGATAGAGGAAGGGAAATCACCATATTTACCACCTGCCACTCACACATTGTCTAAGAATGAGAAAAAGGTCTTACTTGAGACACTTCAGTCAGTTAAGGTCCCAGAGGGGTACTCATCTAACATTCGGAGTCTGGTATCTGAAAATGGGTTGAAGTTGACATCTTTAAAGTCTCATGATTACCATGTCATCATTCAGTCCACACTGTCAAAGCTTATGATTCTACTTCCCGAGCAGTCCCCGGGGTTGCTACCTAAAACATTTGATTCGGCAAACAGATGATGCCTACCGAATTTCAAGTACTGGACATTCCTATCACTTTCACAGCTATTCTAGGAAAACCATGGCTGCATCAAATAAACGGCGTGGCATTCACTCTTCACAAATGTATCAAATTCATGCAAGGAAATGAACTGACAGCTGTCTATGGGGATAGCGTCACCACCGAAGGGACCTGCACCAACGGCATTCCAGTGTTAGAAATCAAGCATGACGACGATATGGCATTAACTGGATTCACAATTGAAACTTCCAAGATCCAAATATGCAGCGTGGACTTTCCGTTGTTTTGGGATAAGATCCCTCCTGCCATGAAGATGATAAAACTCATGAACTTCATCGCAGGACTAGGGCTCGGCAAAAGGTTACAAGGCCAACACCAAATCATCGAAGTCAAGGACCACAATACAGTCCAGGGGCTCGGTTATGTGCCTACACCTGATGACGTCCGAGAAGACAAGAAGCTCGCAAGCACCAAAGCAGTAGCCCGCAAAAGGGGAACCTCCTACATCACACCCAACCTCCGACCTTACAGCTTCGACCTCGCTCGCTACTTCGTCAAAGGAACCAACAAAGGAACTGATGAAGATGAGAAAGGAACTGAGGGAACTGACAGCGGAACTGATGAAGATGAGAAAGGAACTGAGGAAACTGACAGCGAAACTGATGAAGATGAGAAAGGAATAGGAAAAGTCAGCACAGAGACTACAGAAAAGATGGGGAAGCTGGCACATAACCTCAAGCGTTTCAGAGGACTCAAGTCCAATCCAATAAGGGGAGCGTTCCTCGACATCACTGCACTAACTGGACCGGTGGCCACCACCGTTCAAAGATAAGTACTGCTCAAAGGAATCCCGACATAGAAGTACGGCTCGAAATGCTCTTCTTGGGAGACAAAGCTATTCGGTCCACTGCGAAGCCACATTTGAAACAAGAATTCCAAAGAAGAAGGAACCAAAATTCGTGGAAGATACTCTAAGTGGACCTCGCTCTACGTAATCTTTTCAAAGAAGTCATGGATGTTCCAAATATGGTTGATCCGGGCTCCGAGTACAAAGATGATCGCCATGACAGGAGAAGCCAAACCTTTTGATCCCTGAACCCTCACAAAAAATTCTTCAATACCACTAAAGAACTGGGTGACTTTCACCGGACCAAGGGCAAGCAAGATAGAGATGGTAGACAAATTGGGGCTACTCCCCTATCTCCCTGAACTTAATCTCGAACCTCGGAGTCTCTCGTTGTCAAATTCAAGTCCTCTGAGTCGTCTGATGGCCTCACTCCAGACGACTATGATTATGTGTCCAACATTGTATTTCCTTTCGTCTTAAATAAAAAGTTTGACCTTTCGAATTATCCCCTCATTGCCACTTTAACAACTGATAAGTTAACTAACAACTAAAAAGAAGTTAATAATGATTCACTTGATAAAGAAGCAGACACACTAAACGAACAATACATTAAAGAGGTTCTCAAGCGTGTAGTTGATCGAGAGGAAAATCGGGCTCAAGTTGCCGAAGAGGTTATGACTAAAGTGAATTTGGGGTCAGTGCAAGAGCCTAAAGAGACATAGGTGGGCAGTTTCTTCGCCGGTGCAGAAAAAGAAGCCCTGATAAATCTCCTCAAAGAGTATGTTGACGTGTTCGCCTGGTCGTACCAAGACATGCCAGGGCTCGACCCCTCTATCGTGGAACACCGAATCCTCATTTAGTATTGGTGGTCGTATTCTGCACAAGTATAGAAGTTACTTACTCCCTGAGAATGTGCAAGCCCTCATTTGTACTTGTAGTTGGTTGCATGGATTTCAAGAAGTTGGGCCTTCAGGTAATTTATATTTAATTATAGTTATTGATTTTACTTTTCTTTCATACTTATTTATCTATATTTTTTCATGCAAATTCAATTGCACAAGAAGTTGAAGATATACAATTGTCAAAGGAAGATTCCAATGTTGTTGATGTTGACTGAAGATTAATGAGTGAATGACATTTAATTTTAGACTATTTGCAATTGTGTTTGATAAAATATTTACTTTTTACCTTTTAGTATTAAAAAAAATTGTGGTAAAAACTATTTAGATAATTTCTTTTGGTTAAGATTTAAGAACTATTTAGTAGATTTGTCATTTGTGGTTAAAAATATATATGTTTTTGAATTCTTGATGTGTTTTTTGCACTTTTGCTTTGTAATTGTGTAAGTTAGACTAGTAAGTGTGTTTTGAACTTTGGATGTGTCATATAATTTTTATTAGCTAATTTTTGAGTTTTTTGAATAAAAAAAAATAGTTACTTTTTTGGGCCAGGGGCTTGATGTTCACATGGGCCGGGCTTGACTTTTACTAAGCCCACTAATGTTTAGGCCCGGCCCGGACCGTCATTAAGTGAAATTCGGTGGGCTTGGGCCGGCGGGCTCGACCCTACCCGCTTGACAAAGACTAAGTAAGGCCGACCTATGCCTCATTAAAAGACGAAAGGTGTCCCTCTCTGCTATCAACAAAGCAAGAAAATGGGCTTCCTCATCCATACCACTCTCTTTCTCGACATCAAACCAGGCCGACCAAGAATCATATGTCGAGGAGCATTCCTAGTTATAATCCCCCTATGATTATAACCTCCTTACACACGAATTCCTATTCAACATGTACTCTATAATGTTATGCCTATAAATGCAAGCCCTAATTAACATTATTTTGGTAACACTTATTTTGAATCTAAATTTTTGTCAATTGATTTCTCTATCTAAATACAAATAATTACTCTCATGTTGTAGGGCATTCGTCGGTGAAGATTCGGCTGAGTTTACGTGTTTGTTATTATTTTTCAGACTATTTAATTATATATGATATAACCTGTCAATAAATTTGAGATAATTCAAACGTTTTTGACATCATCAGCAGAGTTTAGTCCATTTATATTCTCGTTAAAAATGAAAGTAAACCCTTATTTTGGAACGGAAATAATAAGAACGACTTATAATAAAGAATCCTAAGTAAAGCAAAAATCTTTTATAAAAAAATATACTCCCTCCGTCCCATAAAACATTACCCCTTTTACTATTTTGGGCGTCCCACTTTAAAGTCTCACTTTTCTAAAAAGGAAATTTTTTAATACTTCTTTATTCATGGGATCCACATGTCATACTCACAACACTTTTCAAATTTACTATTCTCTCCACTCATTCTCTCTCCTCCCACTCACAACACCTACTTTAATAACATTATTCTTTATTTTCCGTTCTCAATAGTAAAGGGGTAATATTTTGTGGGACGGAGAAAGTATATTTTTTTTTTTCTAAATTAATGGATGTATATTCTCAATATTTTATCATGAAAATTCAATGATTAGTCTATCTCACACAAGAGCTTAATTATTATCACGTGTAAACATCAAATCCAAGTTTAATCAAAGTCTTGGGAAATGGGTAATACTCCCATAGTCTCTGGACACTATGATGAGAGAGCGCAATCGCAATCAAATTCGTCTACTTTTTGGAAATTACTAATAAGTAACTCGTGTTTCGCACGAAAAACTAATTTATTAATATCATGATTTATTTTTTTATAATATAAATATATTATAAATGAATCAAAATATTAATATTTATAAAGTTAGAAAAATTGTGTTCAATTTTAATAATTTTGTTGCACGTAAGTTTAATTAGGGCTGGCAAAATTTTTCATTTCGTACCAACCAACTCGTGTACCAACCGTACCAATTATAATTGGTACGTGACAATTGGTATACTGAAATATTGGTACGGTACTACCGTACCAATTATGTGAAATTGGTTGGTACTCGGTACAAAAATTTAAATTGATTGGTATACCGAGTACCAATTGTAATTTTTTAAAATATTAACTAATATATATATATATATATATATATATATATATATATATATATATATATATATATATATATGTTATTTACTAATTTTACTTAATCTGTGAATAGACTGTGTGATCAGAAGTCCAAGGAAAAGTAAATATTCAATGAGTAACTTTATTAAGAATGAATCTATGTCCCACTTCTATTTTTGAAAAGCCTTCAATATGAAAGTGTTTGCTTCTTGATTCTTGAAATAACTCTTCCATTTGTTGATGTTTTTTTTAAGGACAGTATATTAGCTGCTGAATGAAATAGAATATATGTTCCAGTGTTTGTTTAGATTGATAGACGCACACAGACACACATATGTATATGTGTATACATGGGAAATTCCAGGGATCCCACCCTCGATCTCAATATTTTATTCCAATCTATGTGTCAATTATGTGGCCGGTTCGTCTGTGGCACCCAATTCAAGTGCCACGCTTATTCAAATATGTGAACAATCACATATTTGAATATTGTTTGGGATTGAAAACTAGCTTGTTTATTCAAAAGCTAATGCAAGCTTCATCTGAAGTAATTCTTTCACTGCATATATGGCCTGCAGTGGAGCAGGAAAAGTCGATCGCTGCATGCAAAAGGACTAGAACGAGTTCTTAAGTGGTTGAAAGAGACAAAGCAGGCAGGTATTATTCTCATGTCTCATTTCACGTCTTCATTCCCTTGTTAACTCTATCTTGTCTAATAAGTAATTTATAATCTCTTTTGAATTTTATAATGATGTACTATTATATTTATTTGATTTTAATAGAAAAATTGTTATTTTAATATATACATTTGGTAGAGTCTAGTATCAACTCGTACCAACCGAGTACCTACCGTACCAACTTAGTTGGTATACCGACTTAATCGGTTGGTACTGGTATTGATTTTCATATACCAAGATAAACTTAGTAGGTACATGGTATAAGCAAAATACAATTGATATACCTACCAAGCCACCCCTAAGTTTAATAGGAATTGCATTGTGACTAACAATGTAGCAATTTTTGCTATTTTATTTTTGATATTCATACTTTATGTCATTTATTTTTGACTTCATAATTTATGTCAGTATGCTACATTTTTTATGGACGTTAACAAAGTGAATGAAAAAACTAACGACCTATTTCTTTTCAAATTACAACATTTTAAATACAATGTAGGGGGTTCCAACCCTTAACCTTCCCGAGAAAAGTACGTCTTTAAGCTAAATGCTCATTGGCATTATTAACGACTTACTTTGATATATATATACTCCCTCCGTCCATTTACATGGTTCACACTTTCTATTTTGGGCGTCCATTTACATGGTTCACACTTTGTTTCTTTCCTAAAATGGAAACCTTAAATCACTATTCTCTCCACTCATTCTCTCTCCTACATTATTTTAATACTCACAACACCATTATAATTTACTATTCTCTCCACTCATTCTCTCTCCTATTTTATTTTCACACTCACAACACTTTCAATATAATATTTCCTCCTTAATTTACGTGAGAACAGTAACTGCGAACCAACTAAATGGACGGAGGGAGTATATAGTAACTATTATGATTAACTAATATTATTAATAGTAATAGTTAACATATATTGTAACTATAATACTATTACTTAACCTATATAGTAAATTAATACTATTTATAATAATAATTAGCATATATAGTAACTATTATAGTTAACTAATACTATTAATAGTAATAGTTAACATACTATTATAGTTAACTAATACTATTAATAGTAATAGTTAACTTATATAGTAACTATTATAGTTAACTAATACAATTAATAGTAATAGTTAACATATATAGTAACTATTATAGTTAACTAATACTATTAATAGTAATAGTTAACATATATAGTAACTATTATAGTTAACTAATACAATTAATAGTAATAGTTAACTTATAAAGTAACTATTATAGTTAACTAATACTATTAATAGTAATAGTTAACATATATAGTAACTATTATAGTTAACTAATACTATTAATAGTAATAGTTAACTTATATAGTAACTATTACAGTTAACTAATACAATTAATAGTAATAATTAACATATATAGTAACTATTATGGTTGACTAATACAATTAATAGTAATAGTTAACTTATAAAGTAACTATTATAGTTAACTAATACTATTAATAGTAATAGTTAACCTATATAATAACTATTATTATTAACTAATAGTATTAGCTAATAAGGAGAATACCAAAAGTCATATAGATTTTGGAATAGTGATGACATGGCTTCTTCAAAATCAAGAGTTTGCCTAAACTTGTCCACGTGGCGAAGCCATAACCCTCCTCACCAACTTTAATATCTATAGTATAAATGCAACCCCCCCCTATGAATAGTTCTTTGAACAGTTCCAAGGGGGGAATTCCCCATTTTGTCCTCACTTTTTTGTCTCTTTTCCATTTTGCCCTTAAAAAAAATTAAATTAAAAAAAAACAAAAATAAATGAGCTAGGGCACGACCTCCCCACATGGGGAGCGCGATCTTCCCGTTCGTATAAGGGTTTGGGCGCAATCGCCCCTTCATGTGCCCGACCGGCTAGTTTGTCCAGAAACTTGGCGCGGTCGCTCCCATCAGCAGCGCGCGATCGCCCCCTTTTGGTCTGTTGCACAGGAATTTCGAATTTGCTTGTCCAATCTCCTAATTTATTCCTAAGTCAAATGACATTAAACTCAACACTTATGTCATCTCAAAGCAAAGTGGATGCCATTCTTTTTTCTACACAATGATGTTTCGGGAATTTTGGGATATCCGATAGGCATTTAATCGTCAACTAAGATTCTCTATATCGAGTACTCAAAGCAAAATATTATCTGATGATGGAATTTTTGAATGTCGAATCGAGGCAGTGTTCAAATTTTGTTTGAAGTTGAATCCAAAATCTCAAGATTTAGATCAAAATTGTCATTGTTGCAGGTTAAGAAATGGATATACTATAAATAATTGGGAGAGCATTCGACCTTTGTAAAGTGTCATCTGTTTTCTTATTATTAATGCAATTGAATTTGATGTTTGTTAAAAAAAAAAAACTAATTCATATGTTTTGATGATGCCAAAATCGTCAAAACGGCCCAAATCCAAGCGTTGAATGCTCCGGCGATTGCAAGGCCTGAAAATAAGAGAAAACACGTAAACTAAGCCGGGGCGGATCCGGCTAAAGGCCCTCCGGCGTGAGAGTAAGTTCACGGTTGATATTAGAGAAATCAAATTGACAGAGTTTCTCCAATGTAAAAAGTAACGTACCAAATAATGAGCCATAGGGCTTGTATTTATAGGAATGGATAGATAGAATCCATGTTGGAATGATCTTGTAAAGAGATAAGATATAATTCTAATAGAATTATATCTGTTAAGGAGCCATTGTTTGACTTGAATTGATGTTGATAAATATAATCCTGATTGGATCATGGCTGTATAATCCTTGTTGAATAAGGATTGTAACTGCTAGCCGGAACGCCGAGGAAGGCAAATGATTTTCCTCGGCCTTTGGCAAATAGGCCGAGGAAAATGATTTTGCTTCCTCGTCATTTGGTAAATAGCCGACACGGAGATATGCCGGGGAGAATGATTTTCTTTCCTCGTCACTTGGATATATGACGAGCAAATAACTTTTCTCTCCTCGGTAATTATGACATGACGGCCCAAGAATGATGATATAAGGCCGAGATAAATGTTCCTCGGCATACGAGGAAGATCTTACTCGGCCCTAATACTTCATAATTAGACTATCCACTGCCCAATATAGTTGGGCCCAAGTTCGGGCAAGCCCATGTTCGTAGCTCGGTTTATACCGTTCAGTGGCCCCCGACTTTCTAGCTTGGCCTAGGACGAGTAGAAAGTCAGCTCGGCATCGGCACATGGAATATGAACAGGTTTGACGCGTGTCATTGGTTGGTGACTGACGGTTGCTATTCTGATGATGACCTGGGGCCCCCCAATCTTGTCACGCCTCGATAACTGTATTTTGCATTTAATTTTTGGGGCGCCCTGCCCGAATCTCTGCTTTACCCATGGGTCGACCCGAATTGGGGAGGTATAAAAACCAAAACCCTTTCATTTTAAACCTTTACAAACTCAAATCAGTCGAACTAAGGGCAAGGTTTAGGCGAAGAATACTCAGGCGAACCCAGCAATCATCCTTTCCAGATTCCGGCGAACTTTTTCCGGCGACGTTGCTTTCTTTCGCGTTTCAAAGCACTTTCACGAACTCAGGTATGGATTTTCTCTTTCTCATCAATTCTGCTCCTGTTTTAGCGTCTTCTAGGGTTGTTAGAAGAACTCATACGTGAATCAAGAAACATGAACTGCCATTGTTGAAGATTCAAGCTTTTCTTCATGAATTTTTGTTCCCAACTATCCCGATTTCATGTTTGTGATTTTCTTTGCATTCTGTTAAACTTCTTCGAATATTGAATGAACTCCCCCTTTACTCTTTGATTCCCCTTAGAAATGGCTCGTTCTTGGGACCATTCCCCCCGATTCCGTTATGGATATCATACGGGCAATCTGAGGGTTTATCGACGAGAGAGGGGTCCATGGTTGATGCTGAACTTGGATGATATAAGCAAGCAGTTGAGGGGTTATGGCCGATCCCGTTTATTCATTCAATACCCAGACTCCACAAGAATAGATAGGATTGAGTCTGGTTCGCCCAACATTATAGTTTTTGAGGATAGGGCTGAGATGGTGGAGCACATCGAACTGTTCTACCCGGCCTCCAATCGCGAAATGCGTGAGCGTCTGAGAGGTACGGCCCCCTCCTCGGCCTTATGAAATGACGAGGAAGGAAATCTTCCTTCCTCGGCCTTATGGAATGACGAGGAGGGGAATCTTCCTTCCCCGTCATTTATTCCGCCATTGACGAGGTAAATAATTTTGTCTCCTCGTCTTTATGCAGATATGACGGGAAGAGAAGGAGAGCCCTCCTCGTCCACTCAGATAGTTAACGCCTTCATTGAAGGTGCGCAAGCTGATGCCCGCCTTTTCCGAAGAAGAGGAGGCCGAGGAGCAGGTAGCCGAGGAAAGCAAATCGAGAAGGCACCAAAGCCTGGGGATCCCATGATTGAGAAACTGCACACCAAGTACAAAGTGAATCGCGCTGAGTATAAATTAACTTATATGGGCAAGATCGAGCCGAAGACGGAAAAAGAAGAGACGGCCTTCTACTATAACCAAGACTATGTCCACTTTTATTTCAAACAGTTTCAACAAGGACTCCGTCTTCCCCTAGACCCCTTCATTTGTGAATTTTTGGATGATGTAAAGGCAGTGCCGGCCATGCTAGGAGCCAATGGTACTAGGGTTCTGGTTAGCTTCATCATCCTCTGCCGTAGTTTAGGCTATGAGCCGACTCACGGGAGCCTTCCGTCACTTCTACATTGTCCAAGTTATCAAGGAACAATGGCTTGTAGTTATTAGGAGTGCCAATAGGAAACCTAAGTTGCTTCTGCCCATGTCCAGCAAAGTTCCAGGCTGGGAGAACCACGTTATCCGAGTTGAGAGCCGCCAAGGTTGGGAGTTCCAGTCTCCTTGTGATGATCCAACATCTTCCTTCGCCGTCCAACAATACGGGTGGACCAAAGATTTGATTGCCGCCCGGAAGAGTTTGCCAGGGTAGGGGTCCTGGATTGGAAGCAAGTTGAATCCTCGGATCATTTCTATATCCAGCAGTGTGATTGATGCCGGGGAACGAGGACGGGTGGCTCCTCGTCAATGTTAAAAGAGGACATCGCTTTAATGATTGGACGATACATCCAAAGCTTCGTATTCCACGAGGATTGTATTAGGTGCCATGAAGAGCGTCCCCGTGATCAATGTATTGAGAACCTAACATTGTTGGACGAAACTTTTATCTTGGACACTTGTAATTTTTGCGTCGATTATTTTGCTCGTACTTGACCTTGAATTCTCTTGCTCGTACTTGACCATTTCTTCCTTGTCTTTACAGATTTAACCGCTGAGGAAGAAGCAGCCCTTGAAATGGAGAGACTAAGTCCCTGTGAGCCGATCAGCGAAAGAGAAAGCCGAGCAAGAAATCCGCTTCCGATGGAAAGGAAGGATGAGGCCAATGCTCGTAATTTGGTCTTGGGTGTTCTGTGGTGATAAACCCCTTCCTCAAACTTCACCAGGATGTAAATTCCGAGGACGCAAAGATCCGAGGAACGGCCGAACCCATGGTTGGTGATATGCCTAACCCTCCTACTGAGGCCGAGGAAGCAGTGGCCGAAGAAACCGGCCTTATTCAAAGGAAAACTGGCTCCAAAAGGCCTCAAGTTTCCAGTGCCGAGGAGCCGGTAGCTAAGAGGGCAAGTGTTGGTGGGGCCCCCAATCCTTCACCTCCTCCAACCCTGGCTATCAAGGACATCCAAACCGGCTGAAAGCAGCCGACGAGCTAGCTAAGATCACGGCCCTCGACATTCCCTCGTCTCGTGGGTCTTCCTTTGCAAATTAGGGAGGGACCTTTAGTAAGATTAGGCCGAGCTCCAACTCGTAGAGCTATGGATGAGGATGCTTACGATGCTCTTGTCGAGAGGCTCCTGGGCCGACGATACCTTGCTTCGCCGCAAGTGGGCTCTTACTTGCCGAGGTAACAGCTTCTTTCATTTGATCATTGATTGTGAGATCCGTTTTACACTTGTTTGCACTTCTAATATTGATTCTTCTTTCATGCTGCTTCGTCACGCGTATGAGAACGTGCTAGCAAAAAGAAGACCAGCGCCTAAATGAGGCCAAGGCCGCCCAAGCAAAGAGTGATACTGACAAGACTTCCTTGGTCAAACTTCTGAAGGCCAAGGATGCTGAGCTTGAGGCATCCAAGGCCAAAGTGGAGGCCGAGCTAAAAAGAGCCGAGGAAGAGAAGGCCAAAGCCGAGGAACATCTCCGGCTAAAAGGGAGAGGAGCCGGCCAAAGCATTAACGGATAAGGCCGAGCTTCAGTGCAAAGGCCGAGGAAGCCGAGGCCAAATACCGAGGATTGGAGGCCGCTCTTCCCGCCAAGGAGAATGAGGCCGTGGTGCGCTTCAAGGAGAGCTCCGGCTGCTCAAGGATGCCGTGGTGTCTAGCTCGGCCTTCCAGGATGCCGTGGACGAGCAAACGGCCACCATGGTTGAAGACGGATACCTCCATCTTGCTAGGAGTATATCGGCCGATCCCTCCACCGGCCTAGACATCAACAAGATAGCCACGCTAATATGCCGGATCAATACAAATGAGGAAGTTAGGGCTCTCCATCACTGTCCCCTTCTCTCGCAAGCAACTTGGAATTGATAGCGGCCAAGGATGCTCAAGCATGCAGTGGAAGTGTGGAGGCTGCCCGTTACTCCCCGCAACATCAAAGACTTGGTGGAGGCGATCCAAGACGAGGAAGAGCCCGAGGCTAGGGAAGCCGAGGTAGGGGAAGGGCCGAGGAAACTAATGCCCACGCTCATCAAACGACCCTTCCTCCTCCCGGTTCTATTACTACCACCGGCTTCAAGAGCCTTTCGATGATGCTCAGCAGCCTTAGGATAGTTTTTCCTTTTCGCTTTTTGTAATAGACAATAGGATCCGTAATTCCATTTGAATATCAATGAAAAATCCTTTGTCATGATTCAAGTGTCATTTCCATTGCTATATTCTTGTATGCTAGTGCCGAGGCACTAGACTTAAGAAGCCAAGATCCGAGGAAGGTTCCCTTGCTCCCGCATGTTGGGCAAAGTGGTTAGGCCGAGGAAATACTCCCGCTTTAACTATGCTCTTTAGTTTTTAGGCCGAGGAGGGTTTCCTCGGGCCAAGTGTTGTAATCCCGAATCGAGTAGATTCATGGTAGGAGGTTTATCAAGCCATTAGACCGAGGAAAGTCCCTGGCCTCGGGCCGTTAGTCTCCTAAGTTAAGGTGGGACTCGACCGGAAGTGTTGTAAGCCATCGTGCCAAGGTGGTCCTCGTCTTGGCCTGGTGTTAAGCCATCGTGCCAAGGAAGATCCTTGGTCTTCGCAATTGTGTAAGCCATCGTGCCAAGGCAGATCTCGGTCTTGGGCAACTGTAAGCCATCGCCAGGCGGAGACCCTTAGTCTTGCCGTTGGTAAGCCATCGTGCCAAGGGAGACCTCGGTCTCGGGCAACAGCAGGTGTAAGCCATCGTGCCAAGGGAGATAGTCTTGGCCGCTGTAAGCCATCGTGCCAAGGAGGATCCTCGTCTCGCCGCTGGGAAGCCATCGTGCGAGGCGAGGATCCTCGGTCTTGGCCGTTGTGTATCGGAGAGTCGGAAGTAATGTCCTCATCTTCCGTGCCGGGGTGAAGAGCCGATAGTTGCTTTACTTGTTGGAAGAAACCGCCGTAGAACCGAAATGCGATTACATAGAACCGCAATCCTATCAACTAAAAGGACAAAAAGAAAACAAAAGACCGAAAATAAAAGATAGAAAATAAAGAGCTAATCTATCGCAAAATAAACTAGACTAGTGATAATATTTTCTAAGGTCAGTGTCGGAAAGTGCCACGGATGCTTCGAGATCCTTCCCCTCCTCGTCCTCAATCCGTAGGTCCCTTCTCGGATGACTTGAGTGATGATATAGGGACCTTCCCAATTTGGGGAGAGCTTCGTTTCGTTCGCCTTCCGACCAGCCGGCTTCGATCTTTCTAAGTACCCAATCGCCAACTTGGAATACTCTTTTGATGACCCTCTTGTCGTGATATGCCTTGGTCCTTTGCTTGTAATTCACCATCCTCATCTCGCGCAGCCTAGTCGTTTTTCATCTATCGTGTCCAGTCTAGGAGCCTATTGACCTTGTTGACTTGCTCATCATAATGGGAGTTCCTTACCGTAGGGATGGCCATCTCTCGCTGGTGCCATAGCCTCGTAACCGAAGGTAAGTGCGAATGGGGTTTTCCCCGGTTGGCCTCTCGAGTGGTCAGGCTAACAGACCCATAAAGCTAGGGGAAGTTCGTCCAACCATCTACCCTCGCGACCTTCAAGATTCTTGGTGAGGGCGGTTAAGACCCGCTTGTTGGCGCTTCGCTTGACCGTTGCCTTGGGGTCTCGCTAACCGAAGATTTGGCATGTCGTACTTTGACTCTCCCCACCCCGTTGTAAATGCCGTGGAGAATTGGAGTCCATGGTCGAAACAATTGTATGTGGAAGGCCACCGGCACCCGTATGTTGTCATGGACAAAGTTGATCGCGTTCTCTTCCGTTATCTTGGCCAATGCCTTCGCTTCTATCCACTGGGAGTAAGTAATCAACCTACTATCACGTACTTGCAATTACCACGGGCGGGTGGGAAGTGGTCCAATGAGGTCGATCCCCCACATATCAAATGGCCACGTAGGTATTACAAGTGTTTGCTCGACCGCAGTAGTCTTGGAATGTCGAGAACTTTTGGCATTTGTCACATTTTTCGAACATAGGTGTGCGCGTCTTCCCTTAGGTTCGCGCAGTAACCTAGCGATATGATTTTGTCGCCTAAGGTTCTGGCCCCGGTGTCCGCCGCAAACACCTTCATGTACTTCGCTAGGAGGTTCTCAGCTTTCCTTGGGATAGACACACCTTAGCAGGGGCTTTGTGAAAGATCTTCGGTAGAGGACTCCGTTCATCACCACGAATCTTGGAGACCTCTTCTTGATAAGCTTGGCTCGAGCATCATCTTCTGGGAGTTTCTCCTTCTCAATGTATTCGATGTAGTCATCGATCCAGCATCTCTCTTCCTCGTCCGTAAGCATGACTTGTAATCTTTCATACGCAGGTTCCTCGCATAAACTACATATGGGTTGGTCTCCGAAGGAGACACGTCCATGGTGGCTAGTTTGGAGAGAACGTCTGCGACTCTGGTCGTCTTCCTTCCTATCCGCTTGAGCTCGAAAAATTCCATTTTCTTCGTCATATCTAGGACCAGGTCTCTATACTTGGCAAGGGTGACATCTTGAGTGTTATATTCTCCCTTCACTTGTTTGACAACGAGCTGGGAGTCACGTAAAGCTACCACCTTAGTTGCTCCATAGAAGGAGGCCAACTCAATGCCAAATATGAGAGCCTCGTATTCGGCTTGGTTGTTAGAGGCAGTGAAACTCGAAGCGGATGGCATCTTGTATAGTATATTCTCCTTCGGGCTTGCTAGTACAACTCCGCCTCCGCTTCTTTCCTTGGTAGCTGATCCGTCCGTATACAGGATCCAACAGTTGGATGGGAGTTCAATGGGAGAGTCTTTTTCCTCCGGCGCGTTTTGCTTCCGGGAGGTGGGGAGATGCTCACCCATAAAGGCAGTCTCGACCATGAAGTCAACCAAAGGCAGTGCTAAGAGGGTCTTCCTTGGTTGGTAAGTGATATCAAACTCCGTTAGAGCGATTGACCAATTAAGGAGACGTCCCGAGCCGTCCAACTTGTGAAGGATTTTCTTCAATGGTTCGTTGGTGTAGACGGTGATAGGATGTGCAGAAAAATATGCACGCAGCTTCCTTGAGGCGATGACTAGTGCGTATGTGTAAGTGCTCCAATTTGAGCTTGTTAGAATTTTCGTTAGAAAATTAACGGAAGTTATAACATTTCTAACAATTCCTAACAATCCTAACTTTTCTAACAAAGTGAGGGTAAAATGGGCATTGCTATTTAGAGTTAAACCTTCCAAGGAATCTCAAAAAGCAAAACAAAAGAATTGAAAACCGAAACAACAAGTTGAAACACAATTCGCCTAATTTGAATTTTGAATTTTTATTCTTCTTGTCCAAAGCCCGAGCCGCATTTAATGAACAAGGCACGCCGCTCGACCCTATCCGCGCGGACAAGTATGCAATTTCCAGAGGGATATAAATTGAGCCCTCCAGTCACAAAAATAAGAAAAAGAAGAACACATTTTGCACCGAACCTCTGGCGAAATATAGAGAGAAAACAGTGAGAATTCACAAGAATTGTCACCTTTTTCTCTCAAATCTTTCCCAACTCATATTCATCCACTCACTCTCATATTAAATCCCTAAACACTCATACACTCAAGCCAAACACTCAAGAACACAAGGAAGATTGGTAAACCCTCCTCTTCCTAACCCTAAATCTCATCCATGCATGCATCTTCAAACTACAAAATGTAGTTCTTTCATCTTCTTTCTCTAGATCTAAGAAGATCACCATGGAAGACCATCTCCATGGATGATCTTCTACAAAGATCAACATTATTTTCAAAGCTTTTCTTGCTTACTTGCAAAAATGCACTTTCAAAACCCTAAAAAACCATTTTCAAGCACTAAATCTTGATTTCAAAGGGTAAAATCCCCCTCCCCAAGCAAATGAAATGCTTAGTCCTAATGTACCCCAAGGATGGTTTGGTATAGTTGATTCACCACTAAAATGTCTAGTGATCACTAACCAAAACCTAGGGAAATGGGGACAAGCATGGATGCAAAACCCCCTTAAAATCATATTTTCTTTCTTGAGAAGTTGCTGTCCAGTAGCAATTTTCTTAGACCTCAGTCCATGGTCTTAATTTTGGGACACAGATGAACTTGGAATTTGGTGTTGACTACAAAATACTTTTGGTATCCAACATCCAGAGCTTTCCAGACATATTTTTATCTTATTTTTTGGGTGAGTAAAACTCCTCTTTTCAAATTTTCTTTCAGAGGCTAGTTCATCAGCTTCTGGGAATCCAGATCTCATATCTGAGGTTTCCAGAAGGTTTTGACCCCTCAAATCTTCTCCAAAATGGAAAATTCCTTCGCACAAACTTTATTTAAGGTGTCTAGAACAACTTTCATTCTCTGAGTTTATCCAGATTATGAAGTTTTAAGACCCTTGAATCCCTTTCAAAATCAAAGGTCCACTGCCTTTTTCATTCTGGCAGAAATGGCTCTCAACTTCAAAAGGTCTTTTGAGTACCAAATCTCAATCCAAAATCTTCCAAAAAATCATGGGATCAGTTTAAAGTCTTAAAAAGATATCCCAATTTTTACTTTTCTGAGTTTCAACTTATTTTGGCCAAAACACACACACACACACACACACAAATGATTTTCAGCTTGGAAGACTCGTTTACGAGGCGCGTCGGGTGCACACTAACGTCCTTCCCGACGCGTAACATGACCTCCGAACCTAAATCTCTGATCTCGGGCTTTTTCAAAGTTTTGGCCCTCAAAATTAAAATGGCGTGGCGACTCCGTTTTTCCGGTTTTATTTGGTTTTTCAAAGAAACGCAAAATCGAATTTTTCCCGCGAAATGGCAACACCATCATCACAAAGTGGCGACTCACTGGGACTAAGCTTTTAATAAAAAATGGTATTCGGTATATTGGTGGAAACCACTAAATTTCCCGTTATCGCCTCCTAACACGAGTCGGGGATAAATTGTGGTCTAACAATCCCACGCACCGGTATCACCGTTTTCAAAAAAAAAAAAAAGCTTTTGAGGGTCAAGCTTCCGTCCCGGCTTTGAAAATCATTTTTGTGTGTGTGTTGATTTTTGCACGCTTTCATGTTGTTTTGGCCGCCTCGGAGAAAGTCAAAATTTTGACTGCCGGAATAATGTCCCTAACTGTCGGAATTTTCGTGCTTATGTGCTCATTAAAATTTTCAAAAAAAATTTCAAAAAAAAATTCAAAAAAAAAAGAAAATTTCCAAAAAAATCATGCATCATATTTTTAAGACACATAAAAAAAAAATTTCTATTTTACTCGTAAAAGAATATAGATCGCTTGCACACTACGCGCACGTGACCGTACACCGCACACTACGTCCTTAACCCGGGAAATCCTTGTCGCGGTCCGTTTGGTCTTATTACGCTCTCTGATGAGCACAGGACTACCCAAACATCCTACGGAGCCTCGTGTCGACCATGCACTTGTCCGTGACACACTTTGTCCGAGACCCGGTTGGTTTTTAGTCCGGTCCGTGTCATGCCCCGTCCGTGTATAGACCTTTCCTTTCAAGCCTTTGTCGGCATACCGACTCAATATCTTTCGGGTCCCTAATCGCCGAAGTTCTCGCCGGTTTTCCGCCGCAGACTTTGACCAAGATATTGACCGGCGCCTTGACTTCGGCTCGACCGGCACAAATTATACACCGACTCCCAAAGATTGACACCGAGTCATCAAGGATTAATGACTATTCCATGCCTAATTACGCTTAACCGACGACAAGTCAAGATCAATCGTGGACGCTTATCACCCAAATCATGCCGACTTTTTGTCGAGCTCCTGACATGATCTTGACTTTCGACGTCGCCTTTGTCCGTAATTTACATCGAATGCTCGTTAAGACTCCGATTACCCGCCGACTTTTAGGATCGTTTTTCTTTCGGCCGGTGGGACCCGCTTGCCCTATGTGACCCTCGCCCGGGCCGTCCACCCCGGGAGGTCGAAATACAGTGGAATACGAGGGGCTTATAGACGTAGTGACGGGGCCCACTGATCCAGAATCGAGTAGTTTGCGAAAAAGAAGAGCAATCTTTTCCAACCGATTAGGATAATAAAACATGTTTTAAGTAAACGTGAACAAATAACCGCATGTTGCATGAGCCTAAAGCCCAAACACCTACCCTCCTTCCATTCCTGCACATCTCGAACCTTCATGTCCTTTCCCCGCAGCCTCCGCACAAAGCTTGATTTCGGCACCGGGTCACCGTTTGATCGCTGGGAAGAGTCAAGCGCATCGTCGCCTTCACCATTTGTTCCGACTCCGGGTTTCGTAATGTCTCGCATCGCCCGGTAATGATGGGGATAACGTCACTCCGCCTCCCGGACCCCTCGTACAGAGCAACAAAGGGAATCGCTAGCGTAACGTATGAGGTTACGACAGAAGCACAGCCTAAATGCCTTTATGGAGGCTATTAAGAGTCACTGCCCGGCCGCCGCCTCAATCCCGATGGCACCTTCACCGTGGAAGAAGACGAGGATGCCAACCCCACTCTCGCCGCCCGATTACACCAGATGCCGCCACCCACCTCCTATGGTGCCACTACCGTAACCCATGCTCCTCGATTTTCGGGTCACCCCCTCCCCAACCACGCACCACCTGGATCCACGCAGCTCGACGGCACAAATCAAATGGGGGCAAAATCAAGACGGAATGTCTTCTCATGGTTGGGCTATCTAGAATGCCACAACTAATCGGGATCCTCCTCGCCCGGAACCGATCAATCCGACCTCACAAAGAATATCCACAGCTTCGGAATGCCGCCACAACTTGGTTCTCGGGACCACAGCCAGAGCCCTCCTCGTAATGCACTAGTTCACCGCTTCCTCACACAAATCCATTCCTCACTCGGACTTCTATGGGTTACCAAGCCTCCATCCCGTGTCATCCGAATCACCAGTGACCGCAGCATTCCCCCGGGTTACACACCTTCACCACAAGCACCCATGCAATTCAACAATCCGGACAAGCAGCTCGCACTCAAGCCTACTTACGGGCCCCACTCGAAATCCAAGTTATCCGCCACATCGGGCTGCCCCCACCTACTTTGCCGCTTGAAAATCAACAAAGCAAGCCGCAAGGTTCTATCCTTTTGCTCAGCTCCTACTCATGCTCCCTGTGGTAACTCACCCCGTGACGTTTTCACCTACGTCCCCGATCGGCCGCTCCTCTCCACCTCGCCCGCTCCGTGGTAGCTCCTCTCTCTAGCTCACCCACTAGCTTGAATGCCATGGTTCCGCCACAAGACCCTCATCCGGCCCGGTTCATGGAACAACACAAGGAAATGAAAGCGCAGATCGCCGAACCGATCGCCAAGAAGTCCGCTCTTCCGCCTACTGCACCCGACTCCATTGTTCCTCCGCCCCACAAATTCGTGATGCCTAATCTGGATCTCTTTGATGGGACCGCATGTCCGAAAACCCATTTGGACACATATACCTTGGCAATGAAAGCCAAAGGATGTACCAATCAGCCACTGGCCGACTATTTCGCCTATCCTCAAGTCCAAAGGCCTTAAAGTGGTTCTTCCGTTTGAAACCCGAAGCCGTGGCCACATGGGACCAGATTACCAATGCCTTCACGTAAAATATAAGGCCAACTTGGAATGGGAAACAAATAGGGTTGACCTACAAACAACAGCAGGCAGTACCCCGATGAGAATGTTGGGGACTTTTACAAGCGGTGGAATCTCGAAACTCAGCTGAAATGGCCATCCCTCCTTCCGAAGAGGAACAACCGGACATCTTCCACCATGCTTGAAACCACATCTCGAGAGCCTCCTCGCCACTTCCCATACTCGACTTGCGGGCCATGGTTAACTCTGCAGCCTAAGTTTGAAAAGGCCTACACCGCAACCGGCCGCCGCACTCGCCTACGTATATCGGGCTCCTCCCGCAAACACCGCCTCGCTCGCTAAAGGCAAAGAGATGATTAACTATGCGGGACAGAATGTAATAACACGACTCCTTTTGCTCCCAGAAACCGGCCGAGCCTGCACCGCGGGTCATAAATCTCGAAAACTTTGGAATGCCCCCGAATGACATCTTTAGGGGATCGGTGAAAGAAGGCTTGCTGCGGCCTTTGGAGAATTTCCAACCCGTAAATCCGAATGCTCCCGTGGATACTACAAAGTATTGTGCCTTTCATCAAGCTCACGGACATCCGATCGACACCGCTTCACTCGAAAAAGGCAATCCAGGGGCTAATAGAGCAAGGAAAGTTGGAAGGCCCCGAGGGCCTAACACAGCCAAAAATCCGCCGCCAAGGAACCATAATCGTGTGAATATGATTGAATGCGGAGAATCTTCGCATGACCATGAAGATGCCGATGAAGGTCCCCAAATACCCGTGGCCAACCTCGTCGAGGATCCCGACTCGGATTCCCCTCGCCCGAGGATATCGAACGAATCGACCCATCTTGGTCTCATGTCGAGACTCCTTGCAAGAATACGAGGCCCGCTACTTTTCGGGTGAAGGGAAGGCCGATACCGAAGAACCGGGCCGTTCCGCCGTAACATGAAAGAACCATTTATACAAGATGGTTAAAACAAGCCAAGAAAGATCGAACAAGAAAGCTTTCCGGCGCACGTACCGGGGCTTATCAAAGAAAGAGGCCGAAGAGCATCTCGGAGCTAGTGCACTTCTGCAAATTGGCTTTGGGAGAGCCCGAATATGATCCCGAGAACAGTGAAGAATCGGAAGAGGAGGATTCCTTCTATATCCTACCTCGGTGTCAAATACGTGCCACCCCCTCTCACTCTTCCCCGCAATTTCGGGAGGAGAAGCCGAGTCACAATTACCACTTCCGGAATGGGAACATATGACAACTTTGCGGCCGCACGCACCCATATTCCCCAACGGGTTTGATCGGCGTTCCTCTCACCCGAAATCCCGTAGTATGGGAAGATGATTCCGATGACAAAATGACGATGATGATGACGAGAGTGAAGAGTCAACCGAGGCCCCCGATCCGGAAACAACTGGAACCATCATGCCGTAAATGAGCCCACGGGAGCCAGGCACAATGGTTGGTTATCAAGCAAGCGACGACGAAGAAACTTCTAAGACGAATATGAGACCGAGGACATGAAGGCCATGAAGTTTCATGGATCCGAGCACGTGGATGTCTTAGAATTCAACACTGCTACCATGCTTTGGGGAAAGGGTTTTCAGTGTCCGATCCAGCCGATAGTCGAAGATCCGATCGAAAGAGGAAAATTAACTCCCATCCGCCCAAATGAGAAAATAACCATGGTTAGATCAAATCCACCCCGTAACAAAGTGACACTCCTTGTCGTGGTTACCCAAGAAGAGGTCACCTTTCCCCGAATGTATGTCGCCTTTCGTAGAGAAGTCCTAGAAACCGGCATGATACCGGATGCGCCTCCCACGCAAAACGCTATAATCATCTCCAACTCGAGTATTACGTAAAGGAATCGTAATGGCCGCACTATACCGGGGATGAGATCGAAAAGCCGCCGAGTCCCGACAATAGCGACTCTTGTTGCATGATAACTATGAACAAGACCGTCCACGAGAGTGAATCTGAGGACGCCCTAGCTCATGGGCCATCCAAGGGGCAACAACACAACCCCAAACCCAAAAGCCCGTGACTTGGGAAGCAATTATAAGGGCCGCCCAGAAGGAGCCATGCATGCCAAATTTCTCATCGCTACTAGACTCCGTCGTAACCAATGGCCAATAGCCAAAAGGGCTCCCCATTGACCCTAGCAGATGAAGAAATCCGCCAAGAGACGACCGATGAGGAAGTTAATCTGTTGACCCGATCCGGCGCATCTTCCAAGGAAATCCCAAGGCGTATAAGAAGGCCACGCATCAAGCACCAAAAGAAGATCGCCGCCCCTACGCTAAGACAATTTGAAACCTGCACTCGAAAAAGAGGATCCCGTGCTCACCAGCTTGAAGCAAACACAGGCCAACATTTCCTCTCGGTCTCTACTCACTTCGTCTTATCCCCATAAGCCGAAGCCGGAAGAAAGCCCGGCTCGCACTCTCGTGCCTATTGATGCTACTCCCGATGATGTGGTACAAACTGATTGGAAACATCCACTACGGGAACATAATCACTTTCACTGTATCTCGACCTCCCTCAATTTGGGGCCGATCATAATGAGCCTCTCTTCATCATACCCACTGGATGAACGACGCCTCCCTCGGGTCCTGGTTGATAATGGGTCCGGAATGAACATTCTTCCAAAGAAAGATCATGAGCTTGCTTGATATCAAGACTACAGACTTGAAGCCTTCTTCTCTCACGCCAAAGCTTACGACTCAACATCCCGAGCAGTCCTGGAGTTGCTACTTTAGACCTCTCGGCTTGGACGTAAATTGATACGTGGAATTCCGTGTTATCGACATCCCGATTACTTTCAATGCCCTCGGCTGGGAAGACCTTGGCCGCACCAAGTCAAAGGGGTCGCCTCAAGCCTCCACCAGGTGTGAAATTGCCTCGAATGGGGATCTCGACGACCATTTACGGGGATTTAGTCACTTTAGAGGGCACAGATACGCGGAATACCTATTCTGAAATCAAACATGACGAGGAAGGTCACATGCTAACGGGCTTCACTGGCCGAGCCTCCCAAGGCCCAAGTGTGCAACATAGATCCGACGGTCACTGGGATAAAATCCCACCGGTCTTGAAAATGATGAGAAAATGAGCTATCTACTCCGGCCTCGGTCCTGGGGAAGCGCCAACAAGGAACTTTCAAACTCATCGAAGTAAAAGGACAAAATACTCGCCACGGCCCGGGATATGAGGCCTCCCTGACACCGCAAAGGGAAAAAGATTTGAAGCCGCCACAGAAAGGTCCCGCCGACAATCCCAAATCTCTCCCCTTCGCTCCTAATTTGGCCGACTACTTTGTAAAGGGTCCCACACAACCAGGAAACATCACAGCAGCCCACTCCTACGGCAGATGGCTAAAGCTACAGGATAGCCTCAACAAGTTCGCAGGAACCAAGGCTAACCCGGTCCGTAGAATGTTCCCCGGACCTACCCAAGATACCTGGGGCTACCACCGCCATGAAAAGTGAGTATACCTTCGTAGGCGTGCCTCGACCCGGTGGAACAGCTTCGAGAAGCTCACAACCACTATTCCTACCGCCCAGAAGATCCGAAACCCGAATTCGAACCGACAGCTGCCAAAAGCTAAGGCCACTAATTTCCTCGATGATTGGGATGGTCCGATTATGCAAAGCAATTGTTCAAGAAGAAGTCCAGGTGCTGACCCGATTGATCTCGGCTCAGTCCAAGAGATGATAGCAGCAATTGAGAAAGGAAAACAAAACAAAGACAGCTTCCCGAGTCATGAGGCCACCAATAGCGATGCCGCTAAAGAATCGGGAAACTCTCTCAGGCCCATCCGCGACCAAAGAGGAAATGATCACCAAGCTTGGATTGGTCCCCCGTCCCTTTGTGTCAATCTAGGACAAGTCCTCCCGCCTCTCTCGTTAAGATCGAGTCTCTAGGGTCGTCCGACGGCCTTACGCCTGAAGACTACGAGTCTGTAGCAAGCGCTGTACCCCCTTTCGTTTTCAATGAAATGACGAACCTTTCTGAGTATCCCTTGATTGCCACTTTAACTAATGATGAATTAATTAATAAATTTTTTTTTTTTTTTAATAATAATTCATTAGATAAAGAAGCAGACACATTAAACGAAAAAAAAAAAGAAAAAAATCAAACAACAAAAAAAAAATCTTTAAGCAGGTTGTCCGGGAAGAGGAAAATCGAGCCCAAGCCGCCGAAGAGATTTTGACGAGTGTGAATTTGGGAACTCGCGGAAGAGCCTAAAGAGACGCAGATTGGCGATTTCTTCGAAGGAATCGGAAAGGATGCTCGCAAAGTCCTACAAAATCCTCAATTCAAAGAAAGTAGCCCTCTTCATCAAAGAAAACATCATGTGCAGATACGGGTTGCCACCGAAATCATCTCGTATAATGGATCCCACTTCGAAGGGGAATGTGAAAATCACCGGCGGAATTCCGAATAACCCGTCACAAGTCATCTCCCTACAGCCCCAAAACCAACGGAGCCGTCGAAGCAAAGAAACAAGACTCGGAAAATATCATCCGGAAGATGGCCGTCCAAGGCGTAGATTGGCCCGAGAAGTTACACCCGGCACTCGGGCTACGTAACATCGCCGAACGGCAACCGGGGAAACACCGTTTGCTCCTCACATACGGAATGGAAGCCGTACTCCCAATCGAGCCGGAAATACCCTCGCTCCGTATACCGCCGGAAAGCGGATCAACGAGGTCGAATGGCTCCAGCAGTCGCCATGACGAATTGGCCCTACTAGACGAACGCCGATTGAAGGCCATGGAACACATCCGGCCTACCAAGGAAGAATGGCCAGAGCCTTCGACAAGAAAGTAAAGCATCGGGAGATCCGAGAAGGTGATCTCGTTCTAAAAGAAAAGCCCTCACCCGTATCAACCCTCTCGCAAATGGGAGCCCGTATGGGTCGGGCCATATGTCGTCCGTAAGATCTTCTCCGAGGAGCCATGCAACTCGCAGACCTTCGACTGGAATCCCTTTGTACACCCAAAGGAATGGTGACAAGCCGCGCAGATACTACGCATAAAAAAACAAAAAAAAAAAACAAAAAAAAAAAACAAAAAAAAAAAAGAGTAATACCCAACTAGGTTAGAAACCCGAAAAGGCGCCTAGGTAAAAAAAATGGTTGCACAAAAAAAAAAAGACCAAAAAAACAAAAAAAAAAGAGTGCTAAAAAGAGTAATACCCAACTAGGTTAGAAACCCGAAAAGGGCGGCCTAGGTAAAAATGTGGTTGCACCAAAAAAAAAAAAAAAAAAAAAAAAAAAGAGTGCTAAAAGAGTAATACCCAACTAGGTTAGAAACCCGAAAAGGGCGGCCTAGGTAAAAACAGGTTGCACCAAAAAAAAAAAAAAAACAAAAAAACAAAAAAGAGTTCACCGTTGAACTATTTAAGACTCCGAGCTCCTCAAAATGAGGGGAACGTAGGCAAATGAAACGGTTCGGTCTAAAGCACAAATAAAAGCCATACTTTGGCATCAATACAATTGATCGACCATGAAAGCGTCTCGAAAAACTCTAAAGCAATTCAAATATTCATTACAAGTTAAAAGCTCTTTGATGAGTCTAAGCCCGATTCATTCCTACAACCGGCAACTCCGCTAAAAGAAAACTAAGATACATAATCAAACTAATGTGTTTGTCATGGCAAGAAAGGGATACTTGGAAACCTCGTAGTCACTCCAAGCCACTCGCATCGGCCTCTCCCTTCTTCTTCCCCTCCGAGTCTTTCTCTTCCGAACCGGAAAAATGTCGGTATTCCTCCTACCAAGCTCGTATAGGAACAGGTCTATCAAACCGGCCTCGTCAGTGGCCTTAGTAGCCCTAGCGTCATCCCTCATCTCCCGTAACCTAGCCGGTAACATAGGAGCCCTCCTCTCCCCGTCTTCGACGTAAGCCTCATAATCCGCCGCGCCGTCTCCGCTCCCGTCACGAGGATTGGCCCTCGCCTCGCCCTCCTCCTCTCGAAACAGCCTGTCCTCCGCACCCATAATGGCCTCACGCCGCCTCAAAATAGCCACCTCGAGTCTCTCCTGCATGCCCTCGTACCAATCCAGGTACCAAGTGGTCAAGAACACCGGTCTCTGACGCTCGAGAATAACCCGAGAAGGAAAGGCATCATACCTCCATACTCGGGAAAGAAATGGAAACACCGAGGGATCATCCATGGAAACAGGAGCCACCACCCCGGTGGCTACATCATCAAAGCCCTCCAAAGGAACTTGCTCCAAGCCAAACCGCCTAAGGACCGTGAGCCGAATGTAGAAACCGGACCGAGAAAGCCCCTAAGCATAACCACATGGGACCCGTCCCCGAAGCACTCGCGAGTCTCCACCCGCCAACGAGGCACCAACCATCTCGATATCTTCGGGCCCGGCGACCCGCCATCCAACGCTCCCACGAGCCCCGATCATCAAAATCTACATCAACACCTCTCCCGGCAAAAGTCCAAGGCTCGATCATATCGAGGTTTCCCGAAGAACCCCCAAACGCTCCATCGCCCACAGTGGTCAAGAGAAACGGGCCGCCCCCGCGCATGTACCGCCGTCCGGTAGCTAATCTGTCGAGAGCATGAAAAGTCTCCCCAAGAATCAAAGGAACGACATCTCTCGCCTGTGCGACAGCAACGACAACATCCAAAGAAAGACCGATGGCAAATCCCAAAGGAGTAGACCATGAACAGTGGTGCCAAACATACAAAGTGCAAAGGCATCCCAATAGGCATCATCCACCAAGCCTAGGCCCCTAAATCTGTCGGGAAGACCGGAAATATCGAGATGATCGGAACCGCGGATCATACCTTGCGCTTCCTCCGGGAAAGATGAAGGAGGACGCACACCTGTCAACAAAAGAAGCTCCCTCCGGCAAAGGGACCGCTATCTCTTCCACCTCCGACCTCCAAGCAAGGCCCGAAATTCTTCGACACGGAACAATCTCGTTGAAGGAAAGGCAAAAGACATGCCTTCTAGTATCCCAAAACGAAGAAGAAGCTCTTAAGAGGTCATAATCCGGAACCAATCTCTTCGAGAGACCACAAGCACCTCACCTTGTACCGTTCTTCAAAGAAAGACCTTCTCTCATGCATAATTTCCCGAGACCAATCCTTGAACTTGTTGAAAAATGACATTTGGGATTCTTGGGATAACTTTGAGGGAGCTTTTCTAAGGTTTTCCATGGTTTTTTCTCTCTTCCTCCCCGAAAATGGTCTGTTGACCGGAGGTTGAAGAAGATATTTGAATTTGAAATAAAGCAAAGCCGTATTTAAAGCAAAATCAAAGGACAATGTCGACGCAGTCCTCCGCGCGGACATGTTTGTTTTCATCGAAAATCTGCAACAGCCCAAGCCGCTACACCAAAAGAGGAATATTCCGTCCCGTTGCTCGAAACCAGTGCAAAAAAAAAAAAAAAACCTCCCCAAACCACCCAAACACTAACACCCTTGCAAAAAAAAAAACAAGGCTCATGCAACATTGCATTCACACTGCATTACATAATAATCCTAAATAGTTACATTCAAAAAAAAAAAAGCATTAATAATCCTAAATTATTACAAAAAATGTGCATCTGTCTAAACAAGTACAATCTCAAAAAAATCCCAAAAGATAATCAATCGAATCCCACGCCCGACGTCCGTCCCCTGGCCCTCTTGCGGCTCGGGCCCGCTCGTCAGAGCCCCGAAAGTCTCGGCTCAATCGTCCTCATCTCCGTAAAGAGGCTCGTCGGGACCAACCGGCACACTCGATAGGGTAAAACCTGCATCCCCGAAGAAATCGAATCCGAAGGTGAAGGCGTCCGACTCCCGAACATACGGAGACGACCCACCATGCCGCCAGACGTGTCCCCGCCCGTACGGATCCCCAAGAATGACGTGATCCGAAGGCAAAGGCCGCGCGGTGATCAATGAGAGGAGAAAGAGGGGTCTCGAAGAAGTCTCCGAGGGAATAGGAGAAGCCTCCCGTCTGACAGTGCCGCCGTGGTCTCCTCGCCCTAGCCTCGAGGTGCCCCGCAAGCAACCATCCTCCGTATGAATCTCTTAGCCCCGATCACTTGCTTCGTCGCCTTCGACGACCACCTCCGAAACCGCACAAAAGCAAAAGCGTCAAAAAAAAAAAAAAAGAGGTGATGCTAAAGATGATGAAACAAAGGAAAGAAAAGAAGGGGAAAAGGTGAAACCATACCTTCATACCCTGACGAGGCCGGAAAGCTCGTGGAAGTCGCTCGGCCGAGGGATCTCGCACCCTCAATCGGACCCCGTCCCGGATATAGGAAAATCCGTCCGAGGGTACCGCGGGATCCCAAGCCCCTCCCTATCCAAAACCCGAGGCATCCTCGCCTCCTCAAGACGAACGTCGCATACGGCTCAATCGCCACGAAGTCCGAGAAGTGCCGACTGCTCGTAATCATCCCAGTCACGGACCGATCGCTCGGTGCATCATATCGGCGGGAGGCTCCACCGGTGTCCTCAAAGGCGAGTTCACGCCATGCCGGCGCGTCACCCTCTCTCCCGCATAATATGCGTCGCAAGTCGGGCCCTCAAAATCCTCCGCCGCACCGGCCCGTATCTCGCGCCCTTCACCGCGCTACCTCAAAGCGATCCTGTGGGAAGAATATCATCCCCTCATCCGTCTCGGCCTCCGTCAAAGGAAGGCAATCCGCGTACTGAGAGTCGTACGCCCGGAGCTTATCTTTCCCGGCATGCTTGGACCAAGATCGCATGGCCGGATACGCCCGACGTACGCCTCAGCCGCTCCACACCGTGACGTGGAAGAACTCTGGCGCCCATACTCGCCAAAGGCAAAGATCGAATCAATCCAAGTGCAAAAAAAAAAGAAGTGCGTGCTCAAAGGAAAGAGGGAAAGCAAAAAGAGAGCTTATACCTCCGTGAGCAAACTCGAAGCAAGACAAGGAGCTCACAGCCTCTTCCTGTATCTATCAAGAGCGAAGCACTCAGCCACCCGGCCTCCCCAGAAATATCTCCAACCGTCTCCATGTCCTCCAAGGACCTCAAGCAAGGCAAAGACCGCCGTCCTCAAAGATGACCAAAGAGCGTGCTCGAGAAAGTAAACCACAGGAAGGACCTAGCACCGCTTCGGCGCTAAACCTATCCTCCCCACCTCGTAACTCGCGATGGTCTCCACAATCTTACCGTAGACCACGGCATACTCCATCCCCATCCCCTTTTGGGAATAGGGAAAATCCAAGAAGATCCCGCAGTCCGCGTCACCGTAGCCATCTCTCCACTCGATGCCGCGTCCATTAAAGGACACTCCGTGATCGCAAAGATAGTCGAAGGCGTAACAGCCGCCTCGCCCCCGTAAGAAGTGGAATGTGTGGGTCGCATCCCACCAATGCCGCGCTAGAGCGAACATCAAGCCCTTGCTCTTAGGGAACTTGACCAGTCCCTCAAGCACTCGACGAACTCCCGTGAGCCCCGTCTCAACAACGATCCGTCTCTGACTCGGCAAAGCTCCTCGGCCCGCATCCGGAAGCCGGTCCCACAAGTCAATCACGTACTCCACCGATCCTCGAGTCTTCATTTTGTTCACCTCCGTCACAAAACGGTGTCCGCCCGTAAAAAAAAAAAAAAGGAGAGAGAAAATGTCAAAAAAATTGCATTTGCATTTACAAAAAAAGAAAGCATACACATTAAAAAAAAAAATTCGACAAAGATAACAAAGATACAATGAGCATAACCCCATTTTTCTCGCATGAAATAAAACAATTTTCAGCAAGTCCCAATGCATTCATCAAAAAAAAAAGGAGATGCATTCCTACGCGAGTAAAAACTCCGTCCCATTTTCAAAAAAAAAATGCATACATGCATATCATCCATCTTACATGCAACGGGAGGAAAAATCCGTCCCACTTTTCAAAAAAAAAATCCTAAACATGCATACATCTCATATTGGCAAAATGCCCATTCTTTCCAAACAAAATGCATGCATTGCATCATCATTCATCAATATCAAAATTCAATCATCATCATCAACATGCAATATTCAAAAAAAAAAATTACAATTCTTCGAATTTTCACATACAATTTTCGGATACAAAAAAAATGTGGCGAAAATGCCAATTCTTTTCCCAAGCAAAATGCACACTTTGGGTTACTCATATACTCATTACAACATGCAAAGCATCAAAATCAAAATTCAAAGCCAAGAATATCAATCATTCGAATTTTCAAAAAAAAAAAAAACAAACAAACCAATCATAATTCTCGAATTTTCACATGCAATTTCGGATACAAAAAAAAAATGGCAAAAATGCCAATTCTTTTTCCCAAGCAAAATGCACATTTTGGGTTACTCATATACTCATTACAACATGCAAAGCATCAAAATCAAAATTCAAAGCCAAGAACATCAATCATTCGAATTTTCAAAAAAAAAAAAATTCAAAAAATCACCCAAAATTTTCAAACGAGAAATCAACAAAGGGATCAAAGGGTTTCAAAGTATACCGTGCGAAGATGCGGATCCGAAGCCCAATGTTGCCAAGCATCGGGGTAATGCTCCTCCTCAACCGATTGCGAAAGATTGTAATGCCTCCTCATCCGGACGAGCTCCAATCGCCTCTCCGCTATGGGACCACGTCCTTGGCCTTGAAAAGCGCCTTCCCCGTGTTCCATTGCTTGAAAAATTGAAGAAAACGGACGAATTTTGAAGCTTCTAGGGCCAAAAATGGTTGTTCTCCTCGTTTCTGTCTCCCTCTCTCTCGGCAATTCAAAAATTGGACTGAGGAAGAAGAAGGGCGTTGGCCCCATTAATACCCCTGACTTTCCATTCCTGCCCGCGCGGATGAGATTGTCAGGGTCAAAATGACCCTTTTGCCCTTTAAAATTTCGTGACTCGCAATTCGGTCCCAACTTGACAGAGTTAACCAAAGATAACCAAAGTCAGCCCCTTGTCAAAAAAAATCTTCCCCGGCAGTCAAACGTAAGACCGAGTACCCCGAGAAAGATAACGGATCCCGTATCTTTCATCAAAATCATCCAGGCGGTCAAACGTAAGCAGGAGTGCCCCGAGAAAGATAACGGATCCCGTATCTTTCATCAAAATCACCCCTAGAAACGTAAGACCGAGTGCCCCGAGAAAGATAACGAGATCCCGTATCTTTCATCAAAATTACCCCTAAGCAGCCAAACGTAAGACCGAGTGCCCCGAGAAAGATAACGGATCCCGTATCTTTCATCAAAATCATCCAACTGGCCAAACGTAAGACCGAGTGCCCCGAGAAAGATAACGAGATCCCGTATCTTTCATCAAAATTGCCCCTACGATCAAACGTAAGACCGAGTACCCCGAGAAAGATAACGAGATCCCGTATCTTTCATCAAAATTACCCCCTAGCCAAACGTAAGACCGAGTGCCCCGAGAAAGATAACGAGATCCCGTATCTTTCATCAAAATTGCCCCTAGCCAAACGTAAGACCGAGTGCCCGAGAAAGATAACGAGATCCCGTATCTTTCATCAAAATTACCCCTGCAGCCAAACGTAAGACCGAGTGCCCCGAGAAAGATAACGAGATCCCGTATCTTTCATCAAAATTACCCCGGCAAGCCAAACGTAAGACCGAGTGCCCCGAGAAAGATAACGAGATCCCGTATCTTTCATCAAAATTACCCCGATAGCCAAACGTAAGACCGAGTGCCCCGAGAAAGATAACGAGATCCCGTATCTTTCATCAAAATCATCCCTAGCCAAACGTAAGACCGATTTCCTGCACGAATACGTCCGATTTTCCTCAAAGAAAGGCTAACGAAATCCCCAGAAAAGTTAACGGAATCCCAAAAGCCAGCGAGATCTCGAGTAGTGCTCGAACTACGAAAGGGCTTGATTCCCACTAGGGATACGTAGGTAGCCTATCATTAGGTCCAGCCCCTCGACCAAAACGGTCACCCTCTCCTTCGGCAGCAGACGAAGTCCACCGAAAGGCCATTTCAAATTAAGGTCCGAGGCGCCTAAAAAGCCATCTTCAAGGTTCGAGGCACCTGAAACGCCATCTCCAAGGTTCGAGGCACCTAAAACGCCATCTCCAAGGTTCGAGGCACCTAAGACGCTATCACTAGGAGAGCGATAAATCGCAATCATCCCCAGCAGAGCGGATACCCGTCAGACCAAAAATGGTCATTCCTATCCCCAGCAGAGCGGATACCCATCAGACCAAAAATGGTCATCTCTTATCCCCAGCAGAGTTTCTTTCCATTAACCGATTGTAGAACTCGCTCATCGTGTTCGAGGCACCTAAAACGCCATCATCTCCAGTGGTCAAAGACCCGAACTACGATCGGCTTGATTCCCATTCGGGATACGTAGGTAGCCTATCGCTAGGTTCAGCCCACCCGATCACTCGATCATCCCGCCAAATATGGAGCCTTACTCTTATCGACGACCCCGCTTCCTTCGAAAGCGCCGTCGCCGAGGGGCTACTGTAAGTGCTCCAATTTGAGCTTGTTAGAATTTTCGTTAGAAAATTAACGGAAGTTATAACATTTCTAACAATTCCTAACAATCCTAACTTTTCTAACAAAGTGAGGGTAAAATGGGCATTGCTATTTAGAGTTACACCTTCCAAGGAATCTCAAAAAGCAAAAGAATTGGAAAAAACCAAATATAGCAAGTTGAAAAACAATTTCGTCAATTTGAATTTTTGAATTTTATTCCTTGTGTCCAAAGCCCGAGCCGCATTTAATGAACGGTGCACGCCATCGACCCTATCCGCGCGGACAAGTATGCAATTTTCCGAGAGGGCTATAAATTGAGCCCTCCAAATACAAAAATAAGAAAAATAAGAACACATTTTGCACCGAACCTCAAGGCGAAATATAGAGAGAAAACGGTGAGAATTCACAAGAATTGTCACCTTTTTCTCTCCAATCTTTCCCAACTCATATTCATCCACTCACTCTCATATTAAATCCCTAAACACTCATACACTCAAGCCAAACACTCAAGAACACAAGGAAGATTGGTAAACCCTCCTCTTCCTAACCCTAAATCTCATCCATGCATGCATCTTCAAACTACAAAATGTAGTTCTTTCATCTTCTTTCTCTAGATCTAAGAAGATCACCATGGAAGACCATCTCCATGGATGATCTTCTACAAAGATCAACATTATTTTCAAAGCTTTTCTTGCTTACTTGCAAAAATGCACTTTCAAAACCCTAAAAAACCATTTTCAAGCACTAAATCTTGATTTCAAAGGGTAAAATCCCCTCCCCAAGCAAATGAAATGCTTAGTCCTAATGTACCCCAAGGATGGTTTGGTATAGTTGATTCACCACTAAAATGTCTAGTGATCACTAACCAAAACCTAGGGAAATGGGGACAAGCATGGATGCAAAACCCCCCTTAAAATCATATTTTCTTTCTTGAGAAGTTGCTGTCCAGTAGCAATTTTCTCAAACCTCAGTCCATGGTCTTAATTTTTGGACACAGATGAACTTGGAATTTGGTGTTGACTACAAAATACTTTTTGTAGCCAACATCCAGAGCTTTCCAGACATATTTTTATCTTATTTTTGAGTGAGTAAAACTCCTCTTTTCAAATTTTCTTTCAGAGGCTAGTTCATCAGCTTCTGGGAATCCAGATCTCATATCTGAGGTTTCCAGAAGGTTTTGACCCCTCAAATCTCCTCCAAAATGGAAAATTCCTTCGTACAAACTTTATTTAAGGTGTCTAGAACAACTTTCATTCTCTGAGTTTATCCAGATTATGAAGTTTTAAGACCCTTGAATCCCTTTCAAAATCAAAGGTCCACTGCCTTTTTCATTCTGGCAGAAATGGCTCTCAACTTCAAAAGGTCTTTTGAGTACCAAATCTCAATCCAAAAATCTTCCAAAAAATCATGGGATCAGTTTAAAGTCTTAAAAAGATATCCCAATTTTTACTTTTCAGAGTTTCAACTTATTTTGGCCAAAACATACACACACACACACACACAAATGATTTTCAGCTTGGAAGACTCGTTTTACGAGGCGCGTCGGGTGCACACTAACGTCCTTCCCGACGGGTAACATGACCTCCGAACCTAAATCTCTGATCTCGGGCTTTTTTCAAAGTTTTGGCCCTCAAAATTAAAATGGCGTGGCGACTCCGTTTTTTCCGGTTTTATTTGGTTTTTCAAAGAAACGCAAAAATCGAATTTTTCCCGCGAAATGGCAACACCATCATCACAGTCTGCTATCTTCTCCACATTGAAATATCTGCTTTCTACATCGGACAGTGCCTTAGAGACATAGTAGACGGGCTTCTGAATTCCTTCATCCTTTCGAACTAAGACAGCTGCGACAGCATGATCAGTGGCAGCTAGGAAGACGTATAGCATCTCACCGGTAGTCGGACTACTAAGCAAGGGAGGGGAACCCAAGTACTCCTTCAACCAGAGGAATGCTTCCGAGCATTCAGGAGTCCAGGAGAAGCTCTTGGTACCCTTCAATACCTTGAAGAAAGGCAGTGACTTTTCGGCGGATTTGGCGATGAATCTTCCAAGGGCCGCAATTCTTCCATTAAGTCTTTGGACCTCCTTGATGGTGGTAGGTTCCTTCATGTCAACGAGCGCCTTGATTTTTTCTGGGTTTGCTTCAATCCCCCTTTGGGAAACCATGAAGCCCGGGAATTTCCTGCGGTAACTCCGAACACGCACTTGCTTGGATTCGGCTTCATGTTGTTTGCACGGAGGTTGTGAATGGTCTCTTCTAGGTCGGGAACGTGGTGCCTTCCTTGGTCTTTATGACCATGTCATCAATATAAGCCTCCATGTTTCTACCTATCGACTTGCAAAAACTTGATTTACCATCCGTTGGTAAGTGGCACCGGCATTCTTGAGCCCAAAAGGCATCATGATGTAGCGAAATTCCCACTGTGTGTTTGAAAGGCGCCTTCTCGATGTCCTCTTTCGCCATTTTTATCCGATGATAGCTCGAGTAGGCATCTAAGAAGCCGAGAGTTTGGTGTCCAGAAATGGAGTCAACCAACTTGTCGATTCGGGGAGAGGATAGCCGTCCTTGGGGCGAGCTTTGTTTAGATCAAGAAAGTCTATGCACATACGCCATTTCCCATTTTGCTTCTTCACCATAACGACATTAGCCAACCAAACGGGGTATTTGACTTCGCGAATTATTCCGGCCGAGTAATTTCGCACCTCTTCTTTTATAGCTTCCTCCTTGTCCCTTGCAAAATTTCTCCTTGTCTCGGGAGATGGTCTTCGCTAAAGGATCAACTTCTAAGCGGTGGAGGGCTACTTCTTCATTGATCCCCCTCATGTCTTCGACTCTCCAAGCAAAGACGTCGAGATTGTTTTTCAAGAGGGATATGATTCTTTCTTTCTCTTCCTGTGATAGCTGGCCTCCTAGCTTGATTTTTTGTTCAGGATAGTCAGGATTAATGACTACCTCTTCTAGCTCATCTACAAGCTTCATTTCTCGGTCCGTCTCGAAATTCTAGGGATTCGATGATGATCTCTCTCGATTCTCCTCCCTTCATTGTCGTTTACATTGAGGCCTTCTTCCTCCATAAGTTTATCGATGTCTGGAAGATCGTTCTTCCCCGAGTCATGGTTGGCCCCCGAGTTCTGGTCATTGACGAGAATGGGGTCTTCCTCGGAGATGGGTAGAACTATGCCTTGGTTATCCGCAATTTCCAGTGTGGGTAGAGTTACGCCTTGGTCATCCACAATTTCTAGGACCATAGGTTCCTCTTCCTCACTTTCCCATACTTCACGGATATAGTTCATCCTAGAGCTAGTTTCGGTGGTCTTCTGTGATTTGGTGATCTTGATGTTCTCCTCGGGCGTATCTATCTCCACGCTTTTTGACTTTTTCCGGCTCTTGACAACATGTTCCAAGAAATCTTTGGGGGTTGCCCTCACGCATCCAATGCCAGCACGAGTGGGGAATTTAACTCGTTGGTGAGGAAGGGAGGCCACCATCCCAAGTTTGGCTTGACTTGGAATGCCTATAATCGCATGATAGTCACTAGTCAAGTCCATGACTATAAAAGTGACAGTAGCTTTGGCTCGGAAGGGATGATCGCCGACTTCGAGTTCTAGTTCTACGATTCCCTTTGCTCCAACCTTATGGTTGGTGAATCCTTCAAGCCTTCCATGATATGGCTCTAGCGCAGTGTCTTTCAACCCCATTTGTTGGAAGGCTGAATAGTACAGGATGTCACGGGAGGCCCCCGTGTCAACAAGAAGTCTTTCGGATTCAACATTGTCAATTTGACCCTTGATGACCAATGGCTGCTCACGAGCTGCTCGACTTCCCGCCAACTCATTCGGAGAAAAGCTAATGATTTCTTCTGCTTTATGGATCCAAGCAGGGACATGGTATACTTTGCTTAGCTCGTGGATCTGGTCCCTTAGCTTTCTGGTGGAGGTCACCTCTTCACGGATCACATGTAGTTTAGCCCTAGGAGGCCTTCGATCTTCATCCTCACTCTTGGAGTCATCTTCACTCTCCTCTTGCTTCCGCTTTCGCTTGCCATCTTTCTTCATGACATAACGGTCTAACTTTCCCTCGTCAACCCATTGTTGGATTATCTTCTTAAGGGCCCAGCAACCATCAGTGGTGTGCCCGTTGTCCTTGTGAAAATCACAGTATTTGTTCTTGTTGCGGGGATATTTTGGGTGATCGGTCGGCGGACGAGGTGGAGGAAGGTTTACTAGGCTGCATGATTTCGGAGATGGGCTTTGTAAGAGGGGTGAACTCCGCCTTCTCGGTGCTTACGGTTCTATTCTTTCCTTTGGAACCCTCGCCGTTCCCGTTGTCATTACGTCGGGGTTAGTTGCTTCGGGTTCCGTCTTGTCGGCTCCCCTTTTCTTTGTCTTGTCTTCGACCATGGAAATGGCATAAGCCACTTTGTACAATTCGGCCTTGGAACTAGGTTCCTGGTGAGAGTTCATAAATGAGGGGGGCGATTTTAACCCGAGTTGAAGCAAACTATGACCTCCCTATCGGTGAGGCTTTCTTCAACTTGGTCCGCCATTTTCGGAACCTATTGTAGTAGGCGAGGGTGGTCTCTCCCTTCCCTTGCTCAATGTTGGCCAAGTCGGTTAATCTCATCTTCCTCTTCCCAGTAGTGGCGAAATGATCTAAGAACATTCTCCTCATGCCCCTCCAAAGAATCGATGCAACCTTTCTTGAGCTCACGGAACCGGGTTAAAGTCATTCGGAGAAGGTGCTCGCGAAGCTTTGCAGAGCAAGTCATCGACAGTGGTGAGGAGATTCATGGTTTGTTCGAAACTTTGCACATGTTCCTTGGCGTCAGTGGTTCCGTTGTATTTCACGAAATTTGGGAGCTTGAGGTTAGGATGGGGAGGTGCAGGCGGTTATCCTCAAGGAAAACGGACGGGTGGCCCAATCGTAATCGTCGTCATTATATTTCTTTCCCCTCTCCATATCATCCGGCCTTTGCTTCCGGCTCCCATTGCTTTGTTTCTATTTCCTTCTCACTTGCTGAGCGAGTGCTTCGTTGGGAGCTTCTGACTGACTTTTCTTTGGGGCGATCATTCACCCTACTATGCTCCTCTTCATGTCGGTGGCCATCACGTTTGGAGGGGGCCTTATCACGTCTTGGTTCCGTGTCTTGTGCGCCAAGTATCATCTGTAGGTTCTGGGGTCCTTGGCCTAGCAAATTCTCGATGCCGAGGACGAGGAGAGTCCGGTCGACGAGGACGATGAGAATCTCGAACGACGAGGACGAGGAGAATGCGGTCGACGAGCTCGAGGAGACGTTGACGCCTAGGTGTCATGATAAGACGAGCGAGGGGATAGGCGCCTATTCAAGGCTGAGTCTTGTCCTTAGGTCCTTGGAGTTCACTTCCTCTTCCCTAGGAGTTATTTGGCTTCTCGGGTCGACCACGTGGATCCTTATGCTTACTTGGTATGCCGAGGACGAGGAGAATCCACAGGAGGGTGGCATTGGTAGTTCGGCGGTCTTCGGGGGAGGAGCCCGATGCTCTCCTGTTCCTTTCTCAAAGGTGGGCCCATTGATGGTACAATGAATGGAGCCATGGAATGATTCGGGTCCATTTGCAAAAGAGCGACTTGTGTTTCGTACATCCTTTGCAAAGTCTCCATTTGTTTGTGTAACAAAGAGCGTCGGTCAACGGGTTGAGATCCTCCCCGCTTGACCGGCGTCGGCATTCTTTGTTTTCTTCCTTCCCGCTTGCTTCCTACGAGCACGAGTAGGACGAGGAAGGTCATTGCCCTCTCCCTCGGCATTTGCACGACCCATGGAACGAAGAGTCGTAGCAAGGGGAGGAATGGCATCGATCGAGGTAGAGGAGGAGGAGGAGCGGTGGCTCCTCGGTTCCGGTGTTTCCCATTCACTTGGGTGGGATCCTCAGTGTAACACTTGTGAATTGTCCGTCCATTATGAATCACAAGCAGATTATTAAATGCAAAATTTTCCAAAAATCACAATTTCACTGGAATCGAATTTATGGCTAAAATTAGGGCAAATTTTAACCAAAACAAACGGCCTAATTGTGATTTTTCCAAAGACACAAAATCCAAGCCAAAATTGGGATCGAATTTAATGCTAAAATCGCCTTTAACGGAATCCGGGCAAATTCCTAGCCGAACTTGATGATTCCGGTGGCTTCAAGAACAGATTTTTACCGATCCAAAAATTCCGTTCCAAGAAAGAACAAATTCGGCAAGAAAATTGGCTTTAAGCGAGCGTTTTCCAGGCCAAACAATGGGTGTTTGAATCGATTTCCCGGCAATGGAACCAATTGATGATGCCAAAATCGTCAAAACGGCCCAAATCCAAGCGTTGAATGCTCCGGCGATTGCAAGGCCTGAAAATAAGAGAAAACACGTAAACTAAGCCGGGGCGGATCCGGCTAAAGGCCCTCCGGCGTGAGAGTAAGTTCACGGTTGATATTAGAGAAATCAAATTGACAGAGTTTCTCCAATGTAAAAAGTAACGTACCCAATAATGAGCCATAGGGCTTGTATTTATAGGAATGGATAGATAGAATCCATGTTGGAATGATCTTGTAAAGAGATAAGATATAATTCTAATAGAATTATATCTGTTAAGGAGCCATTGTTTGACTTGAATTGATGTTGATAAATATAATCCTGATTGGATCATGGCTGTATAATCCTTGTTGAATAAGGATTGTAGCGCTGGCGGAGCAGCAGGAAGGCAAATGATTTTCCTCGGCCTTTGGCAAATAGGCCGAGGAAAATGATTTTGCTTCCTCGTCATTTGGTAAATAGCCGACACGGAGATATGCCGGGGAGAATGATTTTCTTTCCTCGTCACTTGGATATATGACGAGCAAATAACTTTTCTCTCCTCGGTAATTATGACATGACGGCCCAAGAATGATGATATAAGGCCGAGATAAATGTTCCTCGGCATACGAGGAAGATCTTACTCGGCCCTAATACTTCATAATTAGACTATCCACTGCCCAATATAGTTGGGCCAAGTTCGGCAGTTCTACGTGTTCAGAAATTTCGGTTGTACTGCTCATGTTTCATAATAAATATAGCCCCAACGATTTCAATTTGTTTTTTTTTTTTTTAAGTGTTCTATTTTTTTGTTCCAAATCGGATTTGGTATGAAACCGTTCCTTGATCAATTCCTTTCAGAGTTTCAGGCCATTGGCCGGTTTGATTCTATTATCAAATTGACTTTCTTTACAGAGTTAGCATAATTCTTCCTCTAAAGTTAAAGTGGGAACCATTTTCAATGAGCATATCAAATCCATGCAATTAGGCTCTTCTTCGTGAATTGACATTTGTTGTATTCCCTTGGTCCCGGATTTTACTTTCAGTTTTGGTTTATTCAAAATAAATGTCACATTTTTTAATTAAAAAAAATAATATTTTTATTATTGTATAAGTAATATATAAATTAGTAAATATTATTTTTAAAAAAAAATGTCAATAAGTCAAATTCAATATTTATTTTGTGACGAAGAACGTATTTACATTTCTCTTACTTCTTCGGTCTCAAAATAAATGTTCAAAAATATCAAAATATACTCTTAATTGATTTTCTATCATTTTCGATGTAGACAAAGATTCAATATTTTTTGGTTTGAAAATTTAATGAAATAAAGCAAAAATGACTCACTAAACTATTTTTGCTTATTTGTTATGAAGCTACAGTTAGTCCTTATAATTTTTGACGCAATTTTATTATGTGTTATATGAAAACAGCTTTTCTATGATTTAATACAAAGGTAAGGTTGATTACATCCGACCCCCCTTATCTTATCGTAGGTGAGAATTTTTGCATTACTGATAATATTGTTGTTGTTGTTGTACTTTCAATTAATAAAAAATAAATTTAAATATTTTTTGAATATTTGTTTTGAGAAACAAGAGAAAAATGTAATACTCCCTCCGTCCCGGTCCATGCTTTACCATTTTGGTGAAGCACGCAAATTAAGAAAGCAATACTCCCTCCATCCCGATCGAAAAGGCACAAATTTTCTTTTTGGGTATCCCATTTAAAAAGGTACAGTCCAAAAAAGGAAAGTTTTTATTACTATTTCACCCACTCATTCTCTCTCCTACTTTACTTTTACACTCACAACATTCTCTCTCTTAACTATTCCTCCCACTTATTCTCTCTCCTATTTAATTTTTCATACTCACAACATTTAAACTTTTTATCTTTCCTACATCACTTTTCTTAATTTGCGTGCAAGGTTGATTTTGTGCCTTTTGGGCTGGGACGGAGGGAGTATATATATTCAAAAATAATGGGAGTGTGAAAAGGGTTATGAGAGGGAAGAATTGAATGAATATGACAAGTGAGAGCCATAATTTAAATGTGTGAGAGAGAAAAGTTAGTGGGTAGAATAGAATATTAATAAACCTTTTCCATTTTAAAAAATGTGAAGCTTCTATCGAGACACCCATTTAAATAAAAGGTGAAGCTTTGAGTGGGACGGAGGGAGTATATTTTATATTAGTATTACAATCCAACATTAAACGGAATTAGTAAAAAAGGGGAAGCTTAGCATGACGTAAACATGAACAAATGGGACATACTCCTTCTGTCCCATTTGAAGTGTCACTTTTTAGTTAAAAGAGTGTCTCGTTTAAAGTGTCACTTTCCTAAAAAAAGGAAATATTTTATTACTATTCTATTATTTCATCCACTTTTCCCTCCACTAATTTTCTCTCCTCTACACTCACAACACTTTTTAAATTCACTATTTCCTCCACTAATTCTCTCTCCTATTTTTAAATTACACTCACAACATTTTTTTATTTCCCCTTTTTTTCTTAATTTGCGTGCCACCCCTAAAAGGGTGACACTCTTGGTGGGACGAAGGGAGTACTCCTTCCGTTTCGGAGAAATATGCACAAAATGGGATGACACAAAAATTAAGGTAAAAGGTGAAAAAAGTGATGTATTGTGAGTGTAGATGGTTGGGTATGAGAGAGAAAGTGAAGTAAATGAGTAATTATTGTGAGTAGAGACAAATGAGCACTATTTCAATTTTAGGATTTTGCATATTATTGTGAAATGTTCAAAAGATATCTTTTTTCATATTATTATGAGATGGACGGAGTATCACACATAGGAAGGGCAGAAAAGTCATCCTCGTCGTTGGTATTTGAATTAGATCCGTAGCACATGGGTGAGGTGAGGGCCTCCCAAGTCGTGGTCAAACCTTTTACTATGAAAGTCGACTTATCATTAAGTGTTTCTACTCTACACTGTATTTGGTCAATCCTTCGCTGCTGACTGCTGTAATCTCATTTCTTTACGTGTCAAATTTTTGCCCTTCCAATGGATGCTTCTATTGCTATTGCTATTTGCTTTGTTGTGTACATTTCTCTGTACTATTGAATAGTGAACGGTATAAATCGAGCCTGACGAACAACTGCCAGAAGCAACTATATGGGGCGGGGATATTATCTGATCACCAAGTAGGAGGGCCGAGCAAGGTCTTCCTCGTATGCTGAGGAACGTTACCTTGACTGTATATCATCATTCTTGGGATGTCCTGTCTCAATTACCGAGGAGAGAAAAGTTATTTGCTCGGCATATTTCCAAGTGACGAGGAAAGAAAATCATTCTCCCGGGCATATCTCCGTGTCGGCCATTCACCAAATGACGAGGAAGCAGAATCATTCTCCTCGGCCTATTTTCCAAAGGCCGAGGAAAAACATTTGCCTTCCTCGGCGTTAGGCTAGATTTACAATCCTTATTCAACAAGGATTATACAGCCATGATCCAATCAGGATTTTACTTATCAACATCAATTCAAGTCAAACAATGACTCCTTAACAGATATAATTCTATTAGAATTATATCTTATCTCTTTACAAGTTCATTCCAACATGGATTCTATCTATCCATTCCTATAAATACAAGCCCCATGGCTCATTATTCGGTACGGGACTTTTACATTGGAGAAACTCTGTCAATTTGATTTCTCTAATATCAACCGTGAACTTACTCTCACGCCGGAGGGCCTTTAGCCGGATCCGCCCCGGCTTAGTTTACGTGTTTTCTCTTATTTTCAGGCCTTGCAATCGCCGGAGCATTCAACGCTTGGATTTGGGGCGATTGACGATTTTGGCATCATCAATTGGTTCCATTGCCGGGAAATCGATTCAAACACCCATTGTTTGGCCTGGAAAACGCTCGCTTAAAGCCAATTTTCTTGCCGAATTTGTTCTTTCTTGAAACGGAATTTTTGGATCGGTAAAACTCTGTTCTTGAAGCCACCGGAGTTCGCAAGTTGTAACCGGAGTTTACCCAGATTCCGTTGAAGGCATTTTTGGCGTTAAAATTCCGACCCAGTTTTGGCTTGAGTTCTTTGCGTTAGAAAAAATCACAATTGGTACATTTGTTTTTGGTTAAAATTTGCCCTAATTTTAGCCATAAATTCGATTACAGTGAAATTGTGATTTTTGGAAAATTTTGCGCTTAATAATCTGTTTTTGATTCATAATGGACGGACAATTCACAAGTGTTACGGTGAGGATCCCACCCAGTGAATGGGGAAACACTTGGAACCGAGGAGCCCGCTGCCTCCTCCTCCTCCTCTACCTCGGGCCGATGCCATTCCTCCCACTTGCCATGACTCTTCGTTCCGTGGGTCGTGCAAATGCCGAGGAGAGAGGGCAATGACCTTCCTCGTCCTACTCGTGCTCGTGGGAAGCAAGCGGGAAGGAAGAAAACAAAGAATGCCGACGCCGGTCAGCGGGAGGATCTCGGCCCGTTGGCCAGACGCTCTTTGTTACACAAACAAATGGAGACTTTGCAAAGGATGTCTGAAAGACAAGTTGCTCTTTTGCAAATGGACCCAGATCATTCCATGGCTCCATTCATTTGTGCCATCAATGGGCCCACCTTTGAGAAAGGAACAGGGAGAGCATCGGGCTCCTCCCCGAAGGCTGGCGAACTACGATACCGGCCCAGGGATTCTCCTCGTCCTCGGCATACCGGTAAGAAGAAGGATCCTGTGGTCGACACGAGAAGCCAATTAACTCCTAGGGAAGAGGAAGTGAACTCCGGGGACCTAAGGACAAGACTCAGCTTGAATAGGCGCCTATCCCCTGCTCGTCTTATCATGACACCTAGGCGTCCCACGTCTCCTCGAGCTCGTCGACCAGATTCTCCTCGTCCTCGTCGTTCAGATTCTCATCGTCCTCGTCGACCGGACTCTCCTCGTCCTCGGCATAGAGAGTTTGTTAGGCGAAGGACCCCAGAGCCTCTACGGGATGATACTTGGCGCACAAGACACGGAACCAAGACGTGATAAGGCCCCCTCCAAACGTGATGGCCACCAACATGAAGCGGAGCATAGTAGGGTGAATGATCGCCCAAAGACAAGTCGATCGAAGCTCCCAACGAAGCACTCGCTCAGCGGTGAGAAGGGAATAGAAACAAAGCAATGGGAGGCATTGAAGCAAAATTTGGATGATATGGAGATGGGAAAGAAATATAATGACGACGATTATGATTGGGCCACCCGTCCGTTTTCCTTGAGGATAACTGCTGCACCTCCCCATCCTAACCTCAAGCTCCAAAATTTCGAGAAATACAACGGAACTACGACGCCAAGGACCATGTGCAAAGTTTCGAACAAACCATGAATCTCCTCACAGCTGCGATGACTTGCTCTGCAAAGCTTTCGCGAGCACCTTCTCGGAACGGCTTTGACTGGTTAGTGAGCTCAAGAAAGGTTGCATCGATTCTTTGGAGGGGCATGAGGAGAATGTTCTTAGATCATTTTGCCACGGTGGGAAGAGGAAGATGAGATTAACCGACTTGGCCAACATTGAGCAAGGGAAGGGAGAGACCACCCTCGGCTACTACAATAGGTTAGAAAAATGGCGGACCAAGTTGAAGAAAGCTTCACCGGGATAGGGAGGTCATAGTTTGCTTCAACTCAGGTTAAAATCGGGCCCCCTCATTTATGAACTCTCGGCCGGGGAACCTAATTCCAAGGCCGAATTGTACAAGGTGGCTTATGCCATTTCCATGGTGAAGACAAGATAAAGAAAAGGGGAGCCGACAAGACGGAACTGAAGCAACTAACCCCGACAGAATGACAACGGGAACGGCGAGGGTTCCAAAGGAAAGAATAGAACGAGAAGCACCGAGAAGCCGGAGTTCACCCCTCTTACAAAGCCCATCTACGAAATCATGCGGCTAGTAAACCTTCCTCCACCTCGTCCGCCGATCGATCACCCAAAATATCCCCGCAACAAGAACAAATACCGTGATTTTCACAAGGACAACGGGCACACCACCGATGGTTCTTTGGGCCACTTAAGAAGATAATCCAACAATGGGTTGACGAGGGAAAGTTAGACCATTATGTCATGAAGAAAGATGGCAAGCGAAAGCGGACGCAAGAGGAGAGTGAAGATGACTCCAAGAGTGAGGATGAAGATCGAAGGCCTCTAGGGCTAAACTACATGTGATCCGTGAAGAGGTGACCTCCACCAGAAAGCTAAGGGACCGAGATCCACGAGCTAAGCAAAGTATACCATGTCCCTGCTTGGATCCATAAAGCGGAAGAAGTCATTAGTTTTTCTCCGAATGAGTTGGCGGGAAGTCGAGCGGCTCGTGAGCGGCCCTTGGTCATCAAGGGTCGAATTGACAACGTTGAATCCGAAAGACTTCTTGTTGACACGGGGGCCTCCCGTGACATCCTATACTATTCAACCTTCCAGCAAATGGGGTTGAAAGACACTGTGCTAGAGCCATATCATGGAAGGCTTGAAGGATTCACCAACCATAAGGTTGGAGCAAAGGGAACCGTAGAACTAGAACTCGAAGTCGGCGATCATCCCTTCCGAGCCAAAGCTACTGTCACTTTTATAGTCATGGACTTGACTAGTGACTATCATGCGATTATAGGCATTCCAAGTCAAGCCAAACTTGGGATGGTGGCCTCCCTTCCTCACCAACGAGTTAAATTTCCCACTCGTGCTGGCATTGGATGCGTGAGGGCAACCCCCAAAGATTTCTTGGAACATGTTGTCAAGAGCCGGAAAAAGTCAAAAAGCGTGGAGATAGATACGCCCGAGGAGAACATCAAGATCTCCAAATCACAGAAGACCACCGAAACTAGCTCTAGAATGAGCTATATCCGTGAAGTATGGGAAAGTGAGGAAGAGGAACCTATGGTCCTAGAAATTGTGGATGACCAAGGCGTAACTCTACCCACACTGGAAGAAGAGCCTATGGTCCTAGAAACTGCGGATGACCAAGGCGTAGATCCACCTGTACCTATGTCTGAAGAGGCACCTATGGTCCTAGAAACTGTGGATGACCAAGGCATAGTTCTACCCATCTCCGAGGAAGACCCCATTCTCGTCAATGACCAGAACTCGGGGGCCAACCATGACTCGGGGAAGAACGATCTTCCAGACATTGATAAACTTATGGAGGAAGAAGGCCTCAATGTAAACGACAATGAAGGGAGGAGAATCAGAGAGATCATCATCGAATCCCTGGAATTTCGAGACGGACCAGAAATGAAGCCTGTAGATGAGCTAGAAGAGGTAGTCATTAATCCTGACTATCCTGAACAAAAAATCAAGCTAGGAGGCCAGCTATCACAGGAAGAGAAAGAAAGAATCATATCCCTCTTGAAAAACAGTCTCGACGTCTTTGCTTGGAGAGTCGAAGACATGAGGGGGATCAATGAAGAAGTAGCCCTCCACCGCTTAGAAGTTGATCCTTTAGCGAAGACCATCTCCCAGACGAGGAGAAATTTTGCAAGGGACAAGGAGGAAGCTATAAAAGAAGAGGTGCAGAAGTTACTCAGCGCCGGAATAATTCGCGAAGTCAAATACCCCGTTTGGTTAACTAATGTCGTTATGGTGAAGAAGCAAAATGGGAAATGGCGTATGTGCATAGACTTTCTTGATCTAAACAAAGCTCGCCCCAAGGACAGCTATCCTCTCCCCAAAATCGACAAGTTGGTTGACTCCATTACGGACACCAAACTCTCGGCTTCTTAGATGCCTACTCAGGCTATCATCGAGATAAAAATGGCGAAAGAGGACATCGAGAAGACTGCCTTCCAAACACCTGTGGGGAATTTCTGCTACATCATGATGCCTTTTGGGCTCAAGAATGCTGGTGCCACTTACCAACGGATGGTAAATCAAGTTTTTGCAAGTCAGATAGGTAGAAACATGGAAGCTTATATTGATGACATGGTCATAAAGACCAAGGAAGGCCGCCACGTTCCTGACCTAGAAGAGACCATTCACAACCTCCGAGCAAACAACATGAAGGCTGAATCCAAGCAAGTGCGTGTTCGGAGTTACTGCAGGAAATTCCTAGGCTTCATGGTTTCCCAAAGGGGGATTGAAGCAAACCCGGAGAAAATCAAGGCGCTCGTTGACATGCAGGACCCTACCAGCATCAAGGAGGTCCAAAGACTTAACGGAAGAATTGAGCCCCTTGGAAGATTCATCCCCAAATCCGCCGAAAAGTCTTGCCTTTCTTCAAGGTATTGAAGGGTACCAAGAGCTTCTCCTGGACTCTGAATGCTCGGAAGCATTCCTCCGGTTGAAGGAGTACTTGGGTTCCCCTCCCTTGCTTAGCGATCCGACTACCGGTGAGATGCTATACGTCTTCCTAGCTGCCATCGATCATCTTTGTCGCATTGTCTTAGTTCGAAAGGATGAAGGAATTGAAGCCCGTCTACTATGTCTCTAAGGCAGCTGTCCGATGTAAAAAGCGGATATTTCAATGTGGAGAAGATAGCATACGCACTAGTCATTGCTTCAAGGAAGGCTGCGTGCATATTTTTGCGCACGTCCTATCACCGTCTACACCAACGAACCATTGAAGAAAATCCTTCACAAGTTGGACGGCTCGGGACGTCTCCTTAACTGGTCAATCGCTCTAACGGAGTTTGATATCACTTACCAACCAAGGAAGACCCTCTTAGCACAGCCTTTGGTTGACTTCATGGTCGAGGCGCCTTTATGGGTGAGCATCTCCCCACCTCCGGAAGCAAAACGCGCCGGAGGAAAAAGACTCTCCCATTGAACTCCCATCCAAGCTGTTGGATCCTGTATACGGACGGATCGGCTACCAAGGAAAGAAGCGGAGCTGGAGTTGTACTAGCAAGCCCGGAAAGGAGAATATACTATACAAGATGCCATCCGCTTCAAGTTTCCTGCCTCTAACAACCAAGCCGAATACGAGGCTCTCATATTTGGCATTGAGTTGGCCTCCTTCTATGGAGCAACTAAGGTGGCTACTTTCTGTGACTCCCAGCTTGTTGTCAAACTAGTAAAGGGAGAATATAACACTCAAGATGTCACCCTTGCCAAGTATAGAGACCTGGTCCTAGATATGACGAAGAAAATGGAATTTTTCGAGCTCAAGCGAATAGGAAGGGAAGACAACCAAGTCGCAGGCGTTCTCTCCAAACTAGCCACCATGGGCGTGTCTCCTTCGGAGACCAACCCATATGTAGTTTATGCCGAGGAACCTGCGTATGAAAGATTACAAGTCATGCTTACGGACGAGGAAGAGAGATCTTTGGATCGATGACTACATCGAATACATTGAGAAGGAGAAACTCCCGAGAAGATGATGCTCGAGCCAAGCTTATCAAGAAGAGGTCTCCAAGATTCGCGGTGATGAACGGAGTCCTCAGAAGATCTTTCACGAAGCCCCTGCTAAGGTGTGTCTATCCCAAGGAAACTGAGAACCTCTGGCGAAGTACATGAAGGTGTTTGCGGCGGACACACGGGGCCGAACCTTAGGCGACAAAATCATATCGCTAGGTTACTGCGCCAAACCTAAGGGAAGACGCGCACGCCTATGTTCGAAAATGTGACAAATGCCAAAGGTTCTCGACATTCCAAGACTACTGCGGTCGAGCAAACACTCGTAATACCTACGTGGCCATTTGATATGTGGGGGATCGACCTCATTGGACCCTTCCCACCCGCCCGTGGTAATTGCAAGTACGTGATAGTAGCTGTTGATTACTTCTCCAAGTGGATAGAAGCCAAGGCATTGGCCAAGATAACGGAAGAGAACGCGATCAACTTTGTCCACGACAACATCTGGTGCAGATTTGGCCTTCCACATACAATTGTTTCTGACCATGGACTCCAATTCTCCACGGCGTTTACAACAGAATTGGGAAGAGTCAAAGTACGCCATGTAAAATCTTCAGTTAGCAGACCCCAAGGCAACGGTCAAGCAGAAGCTGCCAACAAACTGGTCCTAACCGCCCTCACCAAGAATCTTGAAGGTCGCGAGGGAAGATGGTTGGACGAACTTCCCCTAGCTTTATGGGCTGTTCGCACAACCACCCAGGGGCCAACCGGGAAACCCCATTCGCACTAACCTTCGGTTACGAGGCTATGGCACCGGCGAGATGGCCATCCCTACAGTAAGGAACTCCCATTATGACGAGCAAGCCAACAAGGTCAATAGGCTCCTAGACCTGGACACGATAGATGAAAAGCGACTAGGCTGCGCAGATGAGGATGGTGAATTACAAGCAAAGGACCAAGGCATATCACGACAAGAGGGTCATCAAAAGAGTATTCCAAGTTGGCGATTGGGTACTTAGAAAGATCGAGGCCACTGGACGGAAGGCAGAACAGAACAAGCTCTCCCCAAATTGGGAAGGTCCCTATATCATCACTCAAGTCATTCGAGAAGGGACCTACGGATTAAGGACCAAGGAGGGAAGGATCTCAAGCATCCGTGGCACTCAGACAACCTTAGAAAATATTATCACTAGTCTAGTTTATTATGCAATAAATTAGCTCTTTATTTTTGTCATTTATTTTCGGTCTTTTGTTTTACGCCTTTTTGTCTTTTTAGTTGATAGGATTGCGGTTCTATGTAATCGCATTTCGGTTCTACGGCGGTTTCTTCCAACATGCAAAGCAACTATCAACTCTTCACCGGCAGGAAGATGAGGACATTACCTCCGACTCTCCGATACACAACGGCCAAGACCAAGGATCTTCCTTGGCGATGGCACCGGCAGCCAAGACCGAAGGATCCTCCTTGGCCCGATGGCTTACCACCAGCCAAGACCAAGGGTCCCCGCTTGCTCGATGGCTTACACAAGCCAAGACCAAGGATCTTCCTTGGCACGATGGCTTACCAACGGCCAAGACCAAGGGTCCCCCTTGGCACGATGGCTTACACAACCGCAGACCAAGGATCTTCCTTGGCACGATGGCTTACACAACCGCCAAGACCAAGGATCTTCCTTGGCACGATGGCTTAACACTGCCAGACCAAGGATCTTCCTTGGCACGATGGCTTAACACTGCCAAGACCAAGCCGATGGTCCTCCTTGGCACGATGGCTTACCATACATCCTACCCGAGGTCCACCTTGGTTCGGGATTACAAGTCACATTTAAAGCCGAGGAATCTTTCCTCGGCTAACCACTTGCTCCATAAGGAACAAGAGACCCTTACAGGATCCCACCTTCCTAAGGCTAATGCTTGCATAGCATATCAAAATATAACCAAGTTAGTGAAGTGACGGGAATCATGACAAAGGATTTTTCATTGATATTCAAATGGAATTACGATCCTATTGTCTATTACAAAAAGCAGAAAAGGAAAAACTATCCTAAGACTGCTGAGCATCATCAAAAGGCTCTTCAAGCCGGTTGTAGTAATGGAGCCAGAAGGAGGAAGGGTCGTTTGATGAGCATGGACATTAGTTTCCTCGGCCCTTCCCTCTACCTCGGCTTCCACGGCCTCGAGCTCTTCCTCGTCTTGGATCGCCTCCACCAAGTCTTTGATGTTGTCGGGACGACGGGGCTGGCCTCCACACTTCCCTGCATGCTTGAGCATCCTTGGCCGCTATCAATTCCAAGTTGCTTGCGAGAAAAGGGGACCAAGGATGGAGAGCCCTAACTTCCTCATTGTATTGATCCGGCATATTAAGCATGGCTACCTTGTTGATGTCCAAGCCGGTGGAGGGATCAGCCAATATACTCCTATCAAGATGGAGGTATCCATCTTCAAACATGGTGGCCGTCTGCTCGTCCACGGCATCCTGGAAGGCCGAGCTAGACACCACGGCATCCTTGAACGCCGGGCTCTCCTTGAAGCGCGCCACGGCCTCATTCTCCTTGGCGGGAAGGGCGGCCTCCAATCCTCGGTATTTGGCCTCAGCTTCCTCGGCCTTTGCCTGAAGCTCGGCCTTATCCGTTAATGCTTTGGCCAGCTCCTCTCCTTTTAGCCGGAGATGTTCCTCGGCCTTGGCCTTCTCTTCCTCGGCTCTTTTACCTCGGCCTCCACTTTGGCCTTGGCTGCCTCAAGCTCAGCATCCTTGGCCTTCAGAAGTTTGACCAAGGAAGTCTTGTCAGTATCACTCTTTGCTTGGGCGGCCTTGGCCTCATTCGGGCGCTGGTTTTCTTCTTGGCTAGGACGTTCTCATACGCGTGACAGGAAGCCGGCTGAAAGAAAAATTAATATTAGAAGTGTAAACAAGTGTAAACAGATCTCACAATCAATGATCAAATGAATGAAGCTGTTACCTCGGCGAGTAAGAGCCCTTGCGGCGAGCAAGGTATCGTCATTGGGAGCCTCTCTGACAAGAGCATCATAGGCATCCTCATCCATAGTTCTCTGAATGGGAGCTCGGCCCAATCTTACTAAAGGTCCCTCCCTAATTTGCAAAGGAAGACCCCTGAGACGAGGAATGTTGAGGGCCATGCTCTTAGCTAGCTCATCGGCCTGCTCAACAGTTTGGATATCCTTGATAGTCAGGGTTGGAGGAGGTGAAGGATTGGGAGCCCCACCAACACTTGCCCGCTTAGCTACCGGCTCCTCGGCACTGGAAACTTGAGGCCTTTTGGAGCCAGATTTCCTTTGAATAAGGCTGGTTTCCTCGGCCACTGCTTCCTCGGCCTCAGTAGGAGGGTTAGGCATATCACCAACCATGGGTTCAGCCCGTTCCTCGGATGCTGCGTCCTCGGAATTTACATCCTGGTGAAGTTTGAGGGGAAGGGGTTTATCACCCTGAACGCCCAAGACCAAATTACGAGCATTGGCCTCATCCTTCCTTTCCGTCAGAGCAGATTTCTTGCTCAGCTTTCTCTTTCGCTTGATCAGCTCCTGGGGACTTAGTCTCTCCATTTCAAGGGCTGCTTCTTCCTCGGCGGTTAAATCTGTAAAGACAAGGAAGAAATGGTCAAGTACGAGCAAGAGAATTCAAGGTCAAGTACGAGCAAAATAATCTGACACGCAAAAATTACAAGTGTCCAAGATAAATGTTTACATCCAACAATGTTAGGTTCTCCCAGACATTGATCACGGGGACGCTCTTCATGGCACCTAATACAATCCTCGTGGAATACGAAGCCTGGATGTATCGTCCAATCATTGAAGCGACGTCCTCTTTTAACATTGACGAGGGGAGCCACCCCGTCCTCGTTCCCCGGCATCAATCCTGCCTGGATATAGAAATGATCCGAGGATTCAACTTGCTTCCAATCCAGGACCCCTACCCTGGCAAACTCTTCTAGACGCTTGATCAAATCTTTGGTCCACTCGTATTGTTGGACAGCAAAGGAAGATGTTGGATCATCACAAGGAGACTGGAACTCCCAACCTTGGCGGCTCTCAACTCGGATAACGTGATGATCCCAGCCTGGAACTTTGCTAGACATGGGAAGAAGCAGCTTAGGTTTCTTATTTGCACTCCTAATTACTACAAGCCACTGTTCTTTGATAACTTGGATAATGTAGAAATGACGGAAGGCTCCCATGGTTGGCTCATAACCTAGACTACGGCAAAGGATAATGAAGCTGACAAGAACCACTGGTGCCGTTGGCTCCTAGCATGGCCGGCTGCCTTCCACGTCATCTAGAAATTCACAAATGAAGGGATCCAAAGGAAGTCGAAGCCCCTGTTGGAACTGTTTATAATAGAAGTGGACATAATCTTGGTTGTAGTAGAAGTCCTTCTCCTCTTTTTCCGTCTTCGGCTCAATCTTGCCCATATAAGTTAATTTATACTCAGCGCGGTTCACTTTGTACTTGGTGTGCAATTTCTCAATCATGGGATCCCCAGGCTTTGGTGCCTTCTCAATTTGCTTTCCTTGGCTACCTGCTCCTCGGCCTCCTCTTCTTCGGACTAGGCGGGCATCAGCTTGCGCACCTTCAACGAAGGCGTTAACTATCTGAGTAGACGAGGAGGGTTCTCCTTCTCTTCCCGTCATATCTGCATAAAGACGAGGAGACAAAATTATTTACCTCGTCAATGGCTGATTAAATGACGGGGAAGGAAGATTCCCCTCCTCGTCATTTCATAAGGCCGAGGAAAGAAGATTTCCCTCCTCGTCATTTCATAAGGCCGAGGAGGGGGCCGTACCTCTCAGACGCTCACGCATTTCGCGGTCGGAGGCCGGGTAGAACAGTTCGATGTGCTCCACCATTTCAGCCCTATCCTCAAACACTATAATGTTTGGTGACCCGGAATCAATCCTATCTATTCTTGTGGAATCCGGGTATTGGATGAATAAACGAGAGCGACCATAACCCCTCAACTGCTTGCTTATGTCATCCAAGTGCAGCATCAACCATGGACCTCTCTCTCGCCGATAAACCCTCGGAGTTACCGGTGTGGTATCCATAACAGAATCGAGGGGAATGGTCCCAAGAACGAGCCATTTCTAAGGGGAATCAAAGATTAAAGGGGGAGTTCATTCAATATCCAAGAAAATTCATACAAAATGCAAAGAAAATCAAAGACTTGAAGTTTGAGAGTTTAAAACAAAAATTCATGAAGAAAAGCTCCATTCTTCGACAATGGCGGTTCTTGGCATGGACAAAATCACTCCTAAACCCTAGAAAGCGCTGGAGCATGAGCGGGAGTTGAAAGAAAGGGAAAAGTTCATACCTGAGTTCGTGAAGATGCTCTGAATCAAAGGAGAACGCGACGTCGCCGGGACAATTGAGTTCGCCGGAATCTGGGTTCGAAGATCGCTGTAGTATTCGCCGGTGAATCCTTGCCAACTGATTTCAAATACTTGGGGTTTTGTAAAGAGTAAAATGAAGAGGGTTTTAGTTTTTATATCTCCCCAAATCGGGTTAACCCGTGGGTAAAGTAATAAACCGGTAATACGCCCCAACATTAAATGATTCACGAATACCGAGGCGTGACAAGACTGGGGGCCCCATATAATCATCGAATAATGTAACCGAGTTACCCACCAATGACGCGTGTAAAACCTATTCGTATCCCATATGCCGAGGACAGTGACTTTCTACTCGTCTGGCCGAACTAGAAAGTTGGGGGCCGGCTGAACGGTATAAGCCGAGCTACGAACATGGGCTTGCCCGAACTAGGGCCCAACTATATGGGGGCCGGGGATATTATCTCGATCACAGTAGGAGGGCCGAGCAAGGTCTTCCTCGTATGCGAGGAACGTTACCTTGGCTGTATATCATCATTCTTGGGATGTCTGTCTCAATTACCGAGGAGAGAAAAGTTATTTGCTCGGCATATTTCCAAGTGACGAGGAAAGAAAATCATTCTCCCCGGCATATCTCCGTGTCGGCCATTCACCAAATGACGAGGAAGCAGAATCATTCTCCTCGGCCTATTTTCCAAAGGCCGAGGAAAAACATTTGCCTTCCTCGGCGTTCCGGCTAGCAGTTTACAATCCTTATTCAACAAGGATTATACAGCCATGATCCAATCAGGATTATACTTATCAACATCAATTCAAGTCAAACAATGACTCCTTAACAGATATAATTCTATTAGAATTATATCTTATCTCTTTACAAGTTCATTCCAACATGGATTCTATCTATCCATTCCTATAAATACAAGCCCCATGGCTCATTATTCGGTACGGGACTTTTACATTGGAGAAACTCTGTCAATTTGATTTCTCTAATATCAACCGTGAACTTACTCTCACGCCGGAGGGCCTTTAGCCGGATCCGCCCCGGCTTAGTTTACGTGTTTTCTCTTATTTTCAGGCCTTGCAATCGCCGGAGCATTCAACGCTTGGATTTGGGCTGATTTGACGATTTTGGCATCATCAAGTAGCCTCCTGTTTGCACGGAAAATTAATTTATCATTTTTTTATTTTATGTTTTATTTTTGTAATGAAGCATGACATTTTTTTGATGATTTAAATCTATTTTATATCAATCAAAATATTTATATTTATAAATTCAGAAAAACAAAATTAGCTTTTGTTGTATATAGTTTGTACTTATTATGAAAAATTGAAATTTGAATAATAACAATGAATTATTATTATAATTAATTAAATTCTAATTTTATAGATGATTTAATTAATAATATATTATATCTTTGATAATTAATGATTTTATACTACATACATATAATATGATTGATAAATATAATTAGCGAAAACCATTATTTACATCTAATGTATTAGTAGAATAATATTTTTATTATGTTTTAAAAAAATATTTTTTATAGTTATGGTTAACTAATTTAATAACCATCATCTTAAATAGAAAGTTATATGAGAATAGTGCTATAGTAAGTTTAATACATAATATTTATCAAATACGGAGTATAGCAACTATTAAATTAAATATTAATAGTTACCCTACCTATGTATAGTAACTAATATTTAATCATAATCTAAGAGAAAAAAACACTTTTACTAGTTATTATGACACAGGAAAGGCATTAGCTTAATAAGGGCAATTAGTATAAAGCCTAAGGAAGAGTTAAAGGATTTCTTTGCAATCAACAACTCTTAATTCCACAATCTTAATTCCACAAAGCTTCTTTTATTCCCCATTGCCTGCAAAAGTTTTGGGGAAATTAGTATGTTTGCTTTTGTAGATGCTCCTACCTCCAAGTGATTGTCATTAACTGATATGTTAAATATGTTATGTGCTGGTTCTGGCTCATGCAATCTAAATATACTAAATCTACTTTTGTTAACATGTTTATCAAGAACTGAAAATGACACTGTATTCCTGATTGATCTTTTTTTTTTTTTCTTTTTCTTGCTAAAGATTAGCTTGTTTACAACTTATTACATAAAGTTGTTGTTCTTTTTTGTTGTTCCTATCACCATTGATTTATATTCCTTTTTTTTTTTTTTTTTTGCAGCAAACAATTGTGTTGCAAAGTTGAAACTTGAAGGTGGCACAGTTGAATTGATGTTGTAATCTGTAGCTTTTAGTTTTAATTTTTTTTATATGTTATGATTAAGTTTGAAGGTGAACAATTAATGTTTATTGTTGTCTATGTTCTAGTTTAAATATTAAATATTTGTGACAATTTTGTTTATTTTTTTGTTGATGTAAATGGTGATAATATTTAATTAAATTTTTATTATAGTAAAAAATTTAGTATATTGTAATTTGTAAAATCAACGAGGAATCGGAGTAGGGTAGCAGGGACCACCAAATTCAAAAGAGGCATTTACAAAAAACTCATTTTAAAAGATGGAAATTACAAAAAAATACACACAAGATGGAAATTACAAAAAACTTCTATAAAAATTACAAAAAACTACTTTTGTAAATTGAAAGCACTATTTTCTTCAAAAAAAAACAGAAAGAAACAGAACATAAATAAACATAAAATGTAAAACAATCATTCTTCAGTTCGAGGAATATTCTGCATGATCACAAACTACTTCAACAAAGCTTTAATTCGAAATGCTTAATCTTCAGCACTAACAACTTAAATTTTACTGATTCAAGGTGCATGCATTACGAATTGACTCTCCAATTCCATCCAATGACCAAACTGAATCAAATTAAAACCCCTAACGAGAGAAATTCAGATCTACTAACCTTCATTCTGATAAACAACTGATAAACAACTGATAAACAACCGATAAACAACTGATAAACAAATGATAAACAAATGATAAACATGATAAACAACTGATAAATAACCGATAAACAACTGATAAACATGGTAAACAACTGATAAACAACTGATAAACATGATAAACAACTGATAAACAATCGATAAACAACTGATAAACATGATAAACAACTGATAAACAACTGATAAACATGATAAACAACTGATAAACAACTGATAAACAAATGATAAACATTATAAACAACTGATAAACAACTGATAAATAACCGATAAACAACTGATAAACATGGTAAACAACTGATGAACATGATAAACAACTGATAAACAACCGATAAACAACCGATAAACAACCGATAAACAACTGATAAACATGATAAACAACTGATAAACATGATAAACAACTGATAAACATGAAACAACTGATAAACAACTGATAAATAACCGATAAACAACTGATAAACATGGTAAACAACTGATAAACAATCGATAAACAACTGATAAACAACTGATAAACAAACTGATAAACAACTGATAAACAAATGATAAACAAATGATAAACATGATAAACGACTGATAAACAACTGATAAATAACCGATAAACAACTCATAAACATGGTAAACAACTGATAAACAACTGATAAACAACTGATAAACATGATAAACAACTGATAAACATGATAAACAACTGATAAACATGATAAACAACTGATAAATAACCGATAAACAACTGATAAACATGGTAAACAACTGATAAACAACTGATAAACAACCGATAAACAACTGATAAACATGATAAACAACTGATAAACAACTGATAAACTTGATAAATAACTGATAAAATACTGATAAACAAATGATAAGCAAATGATAAACATGATAAACAACTGATAAACAAATGATAAACAAATGATAAACATGATAATAAGTTTTTACCGGCAACTCCCTTGTCTCATATACACCAGACAACTCCTTTTCCGGATTTACCAATATTTTGGCCATTTAGATATCCAAAAAATACTTGTTAAATAGTTTTTCCCTATGCCCTAACCAAGAAATTTATAACTACAAATGAAAATGTAAGTGTAAGTGATAAATGAAAATCTGGATATCAGGCAATTAATGTGGATGCTTTTATAGGAAACCAATGTTAGGTTCTCTTTGGTGGCCATCATTTGTACAGGAGGAACAAATCATATCTTTTCTCTCAGCTCTCCTCCATATTCCACATTGAGCTTTTTATCAGAAAGCCAACAGGAAAGGCTCAACTGGACGTAGTTTTCTTGGTGTCTTAAGTGTATTCTAGCATGTTGAATCTAGCCTATTTATCAGCTTGCTGAAATCTTCTAGTGAATGCTAATACAGAACACATCAGTGAATTTATGCCACTCATCAACAAGCTCTTCGACTGAATAAATCTTGTAAAAATATGTTAGTGGGTCTTCATGTCTAATGTTCATTTTGTTTCACGATATGAAGCTTCAAAACTAATTGGTGTTCATCTATAATAATTCGAGTTCTTAATTTATCTGACATAACTCATGCAAGGCTTTGTGTACCTAGAGAAATATTTCAGTTTTAAGCTCTAAAATCTGTACAAATTTGGGATCATCATTGTCAAGGGACAGGGCAGTTAAAAAAATTTAGTGGATGAAGGCGTATAGTGGTCTGATATAGAGATGTGATCTACACACACAGATCTTGTAATTTGTTTCGAATTTTAGTGAAATTCGCCCGAATTTTAGTGAAATTCGCCGGAATTTCTGTTGGCTTGGGTGGAATTTGGTGAAATTCGGCTTGAATTTCTTATAGCTTGGCCGGAATCAATAGACTCGCCGGAGGTGGTCGCCGGAGGTGCGGAAGGTGGTCGCCGGAGATGGGTTGACCGGTTGAGCAGAGAGAAAGAGAGTGAACAGAGGAAGTGTGGGTGTGTGTTTTGTGTGAAAAATGGTTTTTAGTAATATTCATATTTAATTAAGTAGTTTTTTGTAAAATTCTATCTTACATGTTTTTTTTTGTAAATGCCATCTTTTGTAATGAGTTTTTTTGTAATAAACCCAATTCAAAAGACAGCTTCCAAGTTGAATCCCTTTCAAGTACAACACATAATCAATGTTATGGCACCAAATAGCAAAAAACATGAACATCATGACCAATCATCCCACGGCCAATCATAGTCCTGGAAATTAGTAGGTACCACCAAATCATTCCATTGTGTTGTGAAGGTAAAACCATGCACAAGGTAAGTTGTAGTCCAAACAATATATCAGTACATTGCCAAAATGACCCATAATCGCAAATTGGTAACTTGTCAGACAGACGTCCGTATCTAAACAAATTCCATTAAAACTCAACTAGGCCAACAAGATTCAAAGACAATCTGAACATTGGGACTCAGCACATTCCTTGGATAACTTGTTTGTTTCTGTAATCATGGATTCGAGCGGGACCTAAATGCCCGTCAGTATAGCACTTGAAGATAAGGTGAGAGACTCACCCTTACGACATATTGACGTCAAATTTTTATAAGGGGATCTTATCACTTATGTAAAATAGCTAAAGGAAAACAGAGCACATGCATGTAATGGAATCCAGAAAACCGTGTTATCTCCATATCACTTTATACCTTTATTTTCTTATCAGCTAACACTTGCTACTAACATCTTAGGATGGGGGACAAAAGAGGTGGAAGGAATCTCTTCTGTAAAGATAGTGGGCAATGGTCCTGTTTGATAGAGTTTCGTATATATACTATTACTATCCCAACTGAACTTTACTTCTCAAACGAACAAACAAGATTTAACCCAGAATAAAATCTTGAATATGGACATTAATTTAGGGAGAGAGCAAGAATAATACTGTGCAGTTGAAGGACCAAGTCAGGATTCAGGATCATGGACACATTGCAGTAACAAATTCTTGTTTTAACAACACCTTTGCCAGAAAACACAGATTCTTTCCTTTCGGGAAGGGGGGAGGGGAACAATAATAATGATTACTACGCAAACTACTAGATAGACTTGCACTTTTGGAACATGTGAGTCGCGCCAAACTCAGCCTACACCCAAACAATGCAGCCCTCAGACAAATAACACAATTAATCCTGTATCTAAGAGCAAATCTGCACTTCATTTCAGATTTACCTAAAATATGGGAAGAATTATAAAAATGAATAAATAAGACCATAAGCTAATAAAAAGCACATAGAGTTAAGCCTGACTCAGACAACCACCAACAGGAAAAGTTAGAAGGAAACACAAATCAGAGCATTTACTAGAGTCAGGTGATTACACTTGGAAGTAAGTTTTCATGCTATGAAACTTAAAACCTGTCCATGCATTGACCGTAGATCTTTTTGAAGGAAGCAATAATTTCGGGAACCGATTGATCTGATGAACCACCGCCAAATAAAGAATACAGTAGCTAAATTCCTAGCTAAGGATCATTTGATTTAGAAGAAGCCTTTTGTTACCATGAAGTACTGCTTCAGAATTCCAACAGCCTGAGATTATAGACCAAGTTCATTGTTGCAAATCGGTATTAACACCCTGAAATTATAGACCAAGTAATAAAGCAGGCACAGATAATCAACCTCAGTTGCAGCCATATTCAACTGGCGTGTCTTATCACCTATGTTACCCGGACACGGTATCCGGGATTCGACACGGACACGGATCCTAGTGTCGGATACAATTTTCTTAATAATTTTGGACACCGGGACACCATCCTAAATTTGGACACGGATACGGGATACGATAATAAAGACACGGGTACGGGATGGGATACGATAATACCAAAATACTCTTGAGTTCATATCAAGAAAAATAACATTGAGTTCATACATTCAAATAATTAATCAAACACCAAATTAAGCAAAAAGTCTTAAATAACATGAAAATAACATTTTTTATATGCATTCTCCTTCATCACTAGCTGTGTTACAAATCATATTATTTTGATAAAACTTCAATAATATCTAAAATCTATTAGGGGCTTTAGAGTAAATAACAAAATATAGACTCCTTAATATGAATAAACAGTAGGTTGAGGGGCTACTGAGGGATTTCTCTTAAACACAAGAATCAAGAATGAGGAAATAAAGGAACGATATATACTTTGACCAAAAAAAAAAGGAGCGATATACCCAAAATCGCGAAATCGCGAGAGTCGGAATCGCGAGAGAGTCGGAGTACGATTGTCGTCGGCGTTGAAGCTTGCCGCCATCGTCGTTGAAGGATTCTCATCCTAGTCAGGTAGTGGTAACTGGTAAGTGTTCTCCAATCGTCAATTTTATCTTTGGAAATTTAGGGCTTAATCGATTTTAAGAATCAATTTTCCAAAATCAGTCGATTTTGGAAGTCCTTGCCTTAATTGCGAAAATTCCCTAAAAAAAAAAAACGTGTCCGAGGTTTCACAGCCGTACCCGCGCCGGATTTCATACCAGTGTCCGCGTCGTGTCGTGTCGACACTGGTATGACGCCAAAAATGCCGAGTCCGGGTAACACAGCTTATCACCCAAACTGATGAAACTCATTTCTATTCGACTTCTAAACCAGCACCACTTGTACTCTCATGCATGTTGTGTCCTATTCCCCGACACATTTTTTTACCTTCAGTGTGATGTAGAATCAAAAGAAACATAAATTTCACAAGCAATTGGATGGAGAGAATAATGCTGCAGCAGCACTGGACAAGGTCATGCTGTTCTAGGGTTTTTTTTTTAGTTTCATTGCACATAAATCTAAACTCTAGGAACGCGCAATGTAGACTAATACCGCAAAAACTTGAGAGGGCAAAAATCTTGATACCAAATTTAAACCTTGTGATCCAACTACAACCAACTTGAAGGTACTGCTAAGGAAGCAACGAGATTTTTCATGAGCAGGAAAAAAAAAAAAAAAAGATAAAGATAAAAAAAGATAAGATAAAAATCGAAAGCATTAATGCTATCCTGTAGCAACTACCAACTGCCTCAAAATCCTAATAAACTTTTATAACCTACTCTATCAAACTCAACAACTGACTACATATGTTGCGGTAAACTCGCTAAAACTGTCAAAAGACATTGTTTTTTTTTTTTTTCCAGCGTCTAGAGCACATGGAGACTCTCCAGATTTCACCCTAAAACTTGAGTAAATGTATTCAACTATTTTATCCTTTAACTTCCCCAATGGATCCCTCCTTCATTACTTTAGCTTTTTATAAACACATCATGAAGGGTGGCTTAGCAATTCCAACGAAAGTAATGAAGGCCAAGGCCTCCCGGCAAGAAAATTAGAAATAGAAGAAAAATGCCCCAGAACAAAATACCATAGAGAAATGTCAACAACTGGTATTAGAAGCTTTATGTTCCTCTTTCTCTCTCAGTCCCCATGCTAAAGCAAAACTATGAAAGGAGAGAGAGAGAGTATCACATCACATCTTCCACAACCATCAACAAATACACACAGATGGAGAAGGTGGAGAGAGAGTATACAAAAGGAACTAATTCACATTTAAAATAATATTAACAATCCAGTGCAAACATCAGCAAATTAGGCACTGATAGCTAATTACCTTTCACTCTCATAATATTAAAAACAAAATGAAAAGAAGACCAATTAACAAAAAGGGCGATACTGGAGGAAAACCTGCATGCTGCTGATGTCTCATCTCCCTTGGGAATCCATGTGCCCCATAGGAGTAACCTGCTGCCGCCCCATGACCATACATTGTACCACCAGGAAAACCATGCATTTGAATGTTAAAGATTGAAGGAATTAGACCCCCAAAAGAAAATGTGAAGGTCCCAAATCTTGTAGTCACCGAAGGCCCGAATCCCCCCATCAATCCAAAAGGACCAAAACCCTGTGGTCTGAAAGCATTTCTATCTGGAGGAGGAGCAGTTTCCGGCCGTTGACCAGCAGGACGATGAGGAATGTCAACACCAGGAATTGACTTAGATCTCGGGTCAGTAGAGTTCTTCCCTCGGCCATATAAAGGAACCAATTTCTCCTCTTGAATAAGGGCCTTACAAACCGGGCATTCATGGGAATGCGAGTGAATATGAAGCCATTTGTAAAGGCACGGCCAGCAATAGAGGTGACCACAAAGAGTGATAATTGGATCCTGGGCTAAATCAAAGCATATATTACACTCAAAATTAGCAGCATCACCATTGTTGGAATCACTGCTGCTCGAAAAAGACGAGCTTTGAGCTGCCCTACTTGTACTTCCCCCAAATCCACCTGCCATCTCTCAGCTCCTAATATCTTGAGCACCCTATACAGATCACACAAATCCTCCAATCAACACAAACCCTAAAACACAATCAACATTTCTAGATACCATATAAAACCACTTTCGCAACAATAAACATTTGAAAATCTCCTTTCCAACAACAAATTGGGATATATATCATTCCAATTTCATAAATTCAACGTCAAAACTAACTGATTAAATTGGGTATAAACATAAAATCGCAAATGCATACAAAACGACCATCCGACGATCGAGAATTGCACAACTAAACCAAATTTATAAATTGTTCAAATGTACATCATTAGATACTACTGCAAATCGATAATCAAACAAGTAAAAGATCAAGATTTATATTTTTACAAAAACAGATAAATTTTGGAGGACAAAGAAAAAAACTAACCTGTTAGATAAGAGAAGATTTAGCGGCCGACCGACCGGCGACTGATCGATCGGAACCCAGTCAAATTGGATGGCGTGAAACTCAAAAGGCGTGCGCTTCCTATTCCTATTTCTGTTTATATTTCTCTGTGGAAAATGAATAGAATTGCTGCCGGAAAGCCAAGGAAATCGATGCAAAGTTTCAAGCGGGTGATATTTTTCTGCTGAACGTGTCATGGTTGACGTGGCGTTGTCTTATTGGTCAGATTCTCCTTTGACTTTGGCCCAACTGATTAAGCGGCCCGATCAGGGATCTGAACGGTGTTTGATGCGCGTGCATAGATGACCGGTACATGAGTGACGTCTTTGGTTATACAGTATTAAGGAAGTGCCACTATTCGATCAGGTATACTCCCTCAGATTTTTGTCAATATCAAACTAAGGTTTTTAATCGTTTTACTATTTATTTAATGAACTCATTTAACATTTTCATCACAAATATTCCTTGCCTATTTTCTCTTTTTTATCTTACTTTGAATATTCAAAACATTTATTTATTTTTAATCTCTTCGTATAAAGTCAAAGTATATTGTGCCAATGTGAGAGTATTCGTTACTAATCTTATACGGTTGTTCGTGATAAGGAAACGAATGACATGCTCTCTTCGTTCGGTAATAAATATCGCACTTTTTCTTTTTAGATTGTTCAAAAATAAATATTGTATTTGTAAATAAAAAATAGTTTTTATATAGTTTTATTATTGTACAAAAAATAAGTTAAGCACATTTCTTAAAAATGTTACAAATTAAAATAAATGTGTGATTTATTCCGGAATGTGTGAAGTAATATGGACTTAAAAGCTAAGATAAATATATACTATAGTATTTTAAAGTGGGCGAAACTCAATATTGTGTTGCCATGTCAGCCAAAGAGGTGAATGTTGAACTCTCATTCTTCCAAGTCATCAGACCTTTGATTTGCCTATGTTGACTAGGATTTGGCCTATTAGGTATTTAGATTCATTGATTTTAATAGATATATTCAAAGTACTATGTAAAGGTAACGTTTCATATAGAGAAAGTGTAAAGGTACATGAATAATGTAATCAATTAAATAAAGGTTCTGGAATATATTTATTAGTAATCAACATATATATATAAATAGATATACTAAACTATTATATTATATATAATACATTACTAGAGAACAATTTCTCTTCTATAATAGATAAAAACATCTGGTATGGTAAGGGTAGGTAAAACTGAAAAGTGTAGTAGTTCAAGAGACAAGAAAAATGTGCTATGTTGTAGCTTAATGACCATGTTTATCAAAACATCACTTGGAGTTATTTTCTTTCATATCCATGAGTTTCCTCCTGTCGTATTCATCCTTGGCGCCGTCAATTGCCAGAAATTTTGTTAAGATGTTTTGTTAAGATGTTTTGTTAAGATGGCATGCCAAGGTTAGTATAAAAGCTTTATTAGGTGATTTTTATGTTGTTCATGATGTATAATTAATTTATTAAATTATTTTATTTGTAATTTTCACATAATTTTATGTTGACTTGGTTTGATTGATCTCTTGATCATAGTTTTCTTTATTTTTTCTTATTTTGGATTTCAACTTATTGTCTATGTGTTCAAAAAAAAAAATTATTGTTTATGTGACTTTTTTTATTACTAATTTTGCTATTGACTTTTTGAATAACATTTTATTTCAATATTTGAACAACTTAAAACTTGATTTACTTTAAAACTATAATTTTTCTTTTGATTTTTATTTTTTAAACCATTTTTTTCCCTTTGAGCCAAATTACATGTTGACTCAAATAGGAACTTTATTTGAACTTCTTATATTTCTTTTGTCTTTTGATTAGAAATTTATTCTCACATTTCTTTTAAAAAAAAAATCTTTTGATTTTTGTTTTTTTGCATTGATTTTTTGATTAAAAACTTTCATTTTTGTAAGTTTTCATATTTGATTTTAATTTATATTTGTTATTTTATCTATTTTATTGCAATTTCATGAAGAACTATATAAAAAAATGTCTCTGATTTCTGTTTTAATATTTAATAATAAGGTTTTATGTTTTTTTTTATTTGCTGTTTTTGCCTATTTTGAGTACAAATCATGAATAACAATATTTTTTGTTTCGTTTTTGTTCTCATTTTGTTATAATTTGGCAATATTTTCCATTTATTTTAATTTCAATTAAATTTTCATATTTATCTTGAATCTATTTGTTGGCTTTTTCTGTATTTATTACGATTAATAATTTGTTTTCCTTTTTATATTTCATTTTGTATATTTTTATTTTATTACAATTTTGTGAAGAACTATTTTTATATGTAATTAATTTTAGTTCTTTGTATTTAATAGTAATTTTCATATATTCTTTTTATGATATTATTGGTTTCAGTGATTTTGATTATAGTTGGTGAAAAATTAAAACTTTAATTTTTAATTAAAAAAAAAAAATCATTTTAGCATTTTCTTAACAAGATTTTCGCAAAGTTTTCAAAATTATTTTGATTTTTTTGTTGTGTTGATTATTATTTTTTTATTTATGAAAACTGCATTTTGCTTTTATTTTCCTTTTTTAATTTTCTTTCAAATTTAATTTTTATTTTATTTTTCGTGATGAACTATTTTTTCTTTGTTATATATTTTTATTTTGTATTTATTTTAGTTTTGTTTTGTTAGTACGTTTTCATATTTGTTTTAACTTTATTGTTAGATTTGTCTATTTATTGCAATTTGTGAAAAGCTCTACTTTTTTATTTTTTACGATTTTTTTGGTTTCTTTTTGATTTTAGTTTATTTATTTTAATATTTAGTGTTCACATTTATTTTGATGCTAATTGTTCCTTTTGCTTATTTTGATTACTGTTTGTTAATTAGTTTTTCCTTTTTTCTTTTTTTTTGTTATTTATTTTACTTATCTTTAATAAGTTTTCATACATGAATTTAATTTTTATTTCTTTCTTTTGTCTATTTATATTACCAATTTTGAAGAGCTAATTTTTTTTTAATATTAAATTTTAATATTTGTTTTTTATTTCCTTCATTATTTTACTTATTTGAGTTACAATTTTTGAAGAACTATTATTTTTTCGTTGTTTAAAATTTTTGTTTTGTCAATTATTTTTGTATTTTTATTTTGCATTAACTCTTCATGTTTGTTTTTATTCTTTAGTTGCTTTTGTCTATTTTAATTATGATTTGTAAGTAATTGTAGTATATTTAAAATACAGTATTCTTTGATACTTTTATGGCTCTTGATATAATTTTCTTATACAAATAGTGTTCTTCTTTTTTATTTTATTTTTTTGTTAAAATTTGTGTTGTTATTTTATGTTTCTAGATAAAATGTTTATTTCTTATTTATATGTAATTAAGTTATACTCCCTCCGTCCCATTGATATGTTTACAAATTTGACTTTTTGATCAACTTAGGGTCATTTTTACTATGACTTTATAGAAAATTTATGATCCTAATAAAAATTTAAAAATTATAAAATGATTTATCATTACAAATATTCTCAATAACATTTTTTAATTTTCATTAGGATCATTTTTTTTTTATAAAGTCTTGGTCAAAATGTATATGGTTATGTTCTCATTATTAAGAAATCATGAAAAAATGTATAGAGCGTTAATCAATCGATTTAAAATATTGGACGTTGAAATATGAAAAATAAGAGTACATATTAATAGTCCTTAATCTTCTAATGAATTTATTAATCTAATAAATGGTAGTAGTATAGTTATAGAATATGAACAAATCAAATTAATTATTGGAACATGAAAATAATGTATTTTAATAGCATGTTCTCTTCTAATCCATTCATGCATCCAATAAATGTTAATGAGATTGTAGAATATGAAAGTTTAGACTTCAAAAGTATGATTTAAAATTGGGATCTAACTAATTTTTAGTGCATACTGAATCAAATTAAAAATGGACAAAAACTTGGGTGAGAACATGAAAACCCGTCTCACCCATGAGACGGGTCGGATCCTGACCCATCACCCGCCCAACAAAGCCAATCCGCGCCTCCGCCCAAGCTTTTTGCATATGGGCGGTCGCCCAAGCTGGAATGGGCGGTCGCCCAAGCCCACATTTGCCTTAAGCCCAATCCTTCAGCCAACATAAAGTAATAGTTTGTATACGTTAAAGTAATAGTTTGTATACATTAAAGTAATAGTTTGTATACATTAAAGTAATACATATATACAGAAAAGTAATAATGTTTTTTCCTATGTTTTCTTCGTTTGGCAAAAGTAATACTTATTATAACTAAAATGTAACAAACGTGTTATTTATATATAATAGTATTTGTACATAATTGTAACACATATGTATAGGTATATATGTTTTCATGTAAAAGTATTACATTATCTATAGAAATATGTTACAATTTCATCTATCAAAGTGTTACATTTACTTGTATAAACTATTACATTCATATACATGAGTTAGGGAAAAACTATTACTTAAAGTAATACATAGAAAACTTAGGGAAAAACACTATTACTTTTCTGTATATATGTATTACTTTAATGTATACAAACTATTACTTTAATGTATACAAACTATTACTTTAAGAGATGGTAACTATTACTTTTTCTCGAAAAAAAAATTTAAAAAAAAAAAAAAAAAAAAAAATTGGCCTATAAAAGGCTGCCACGTGGCGGGTCATGGCCCATGGGTCATGGGTCGACCCGTCTCACCCATGAGACGGATCATACCCGTCTCACAGGAGACCAGCTCTTAAAAATGGTTTTTATTCAAAATAATCGACACAATTTTCATCAACCAAAGTCTAGAAGAAGACGAAAAGAAGGGAGACTTCTAGCCTACCACAATATTAAAGGAACTCGACTTTTAGCCTTCACAATATGTTAAAAATAGAAACTTTTTAATCCATCCGACTTCCATTGTTGAATTCAAAAAGAATATCAACTATCATCAAATTGAAATTGTATGATGACATTATGAAAGAAGTCTAAAAGATTTTCAATCAAACATTATAAATACTTTCTCCTGTCCAAATTATTTATCGTTTTTAGACTTTTCACACAATTTAAGAAACACCATTATTACACCAACTTTAATGATCAAATTATCAATATTACCCTCATTTATTGTTTATCTCTCCTCCATTACATTAAATCATAAGACAGTTAAAAAAGTGAAACAAGTTTCAATGCAAGGTTAAAATAGAAATTTTAATGCTTTTAAACTAAAAGTGACAATTATTTGGACCAAATTTTTGGACCGGAGGTAGTATATTCCATGCATTTCTTATTTTTGAATCATTTTTTATTTTCATATGAATACATAAAAAATAGGCTAATAAATTAAAAATTTATAAACGTTTCTTCTAAAAAAAAAAGTCATTGAAATAGTTCAAACTTTTAATGACCAGGTACCCGTGCGAAGCACGGGCATCATTGGGCATCATTCTAGTATTAACTAGTAAAGGGAGAAAATGGCAAAAATTGAAGTAGAGAATGAAGTTGGTTGTCTGATTGCATGTGCTTCACAGCATACTTCCTCCGTCCCACTCTACTGCGGATCATTTTTTTGGGCACGAGAATTAAGGAAAAGTAGAAGAAAGAAATAGGTAGAGGAAGTGTTTGTGAGTATGAAAAATTAAATAGGAGAGAGAATGAGTGAAAGGAATAGTTAAGAGAGAGAATGTTGTAAGTGTAAAAGTAAAGTAGGAGAGAGAATGAGTAGTTGGAATAGTAAAGATTATTTGCCATTTTGGACAGTTCACACTAATCTGAGACGGATTAAAAAGAAAATAAGTCCACACTAGAGTGGGATGGAGGGAGTATCTATATATAATATTAAAGCAGAAGAAATTCCAAGCTCCATAGCTCGCCATGTGAGGACCCCGACCCAGAACCTACACGTGTCCCAAGCTGGAGCGTCCCCAAACTAACCCAAATTTCATAAACTTTTAAAATCTTTATTTAACTTTTCAAAAATAAATACAATTAATATAACCATTTCCAAATAAATCTACACCTTTTTACAATGGAGAAATAGTTGACTAACTTAGAAAGTAAGAAACTGTTTTAGTTACAAAAAGGCATCGGTTATAACATAAAATGAAGATTTAATAATACAATTCCGTAAATGATTTATACCAAGGTACACTTTCTATACCCACCTAATCATACCCCGACAATTCCCAAAATATAACTTCCAAACTCCTCACCGCCCTTACTTGGCCGGTCCATCTGTCTCGGAATCTAAAAAACAGTAAAGGGAGAGGGGTGAGAATAAATCTCAGCAAGCTATTATGAATGCGGCAATATGCCATATAAGATGCAACACATAACAAGTTGCATATAACACATTGGAAAAGGCTGTAAACACCTTACATTACCTTGGTTTTACCTTTTCCCGTACGAACGATAGTCGTACAACATTGGGTATAATAATACTCCAATCTTACGGTGAGCCGCTTAAGCAATACTCACGTCTTATAAGACCCGTTTTCGGGGGACCAAATAAGACAAGAGCAACTCTGTAAGGCTTTTGGCTCAATACAGATGCTATACCCCATCCTGTGGCCACAGGAGGGGACGGCACCACGTATATAATATAATCCGATCACATTAGGTCACACTTCCATACTTGATCGTATTATGTTATACCCCCAATGTCAGCTGACTCACACATTATCAAGCACATAGTAGATACTTGAAATACAATCCACAAAGGGGATAAACAACATAGCAACATGGTAAAATATACTCATGCTCAACCAACATCATAGTGCAACATTTCTTTAACACACTATGCATAAATAAGCAATATAGTCACATGGTAAAATATACTCATGTTCAACCAATAATCAGAGTGCAGCATTTATGTAATACACTAAGTATGATACAAGTCATGAATATGTACTCAAGTATGATAACAAAGCATCAATAATTATCCTTACTTAGACATTATTCAGTAATACATGATCTCTATAAGAACCCAGGTTCACTTTACCCAAATGGAAGTCACATTTAATAAGAGTCCATACAAGATTGTCGAATCAATTCTTGAGTCGTATTTAAAGTGCTTCCTTAGTTCCATTTAAACCCAATTAAGGTGCTCTTAAGTGTTCTAATATAACTTAAGTGTAAAAGGGTTAATTCATACCTGGTTTGGATTAGGTTCCACTAATTCATAATGGTTAAGAGTCATGCCACTAGGTTGTTGGTAAATCAATAAGAAAAGAGACTAAGGAGGATCTGGCATGGTGGGCGACCGCCCAGGCCACTTGGGCGACCGCCCAAGTGGTTCTAAAGAACACCCAAGTTGCTGCCCTCTTGGGCGACCGCTCAACTCCTCTTGGGCGATCGCCCAAGAGGTTTTCCTAAGGCACTCTTGTTCTGGCAGCATGGGCGGCCGCTCATGCCCTCTTGGGAGACCGCCCAAGTGCTAAATTAGACTTCCCCAGATTTCATCTCTTCTACCAAGTTTCATTTCCTTTTCTTTTATCCTAACCCAATATTCAAGAATACCAAGAGGATCTCTAACTTTACCATTTTTCATCCTAAATCATTTAAACCCCAAAATAATATAAATCCAAATCATTCACCACAAGATTTTCAACCCATTTTAATAACATATTTTAAATTAAATCTTCTAAACTAATATCACCCATTTCTTATACTCCAAATTCACTTCCATGAACCATAACATCATCCTATGTTATTTACCCATTTCTCAACTTCAAAGAGGATTTCAAAACATTCTAAACTAATTCCACCCATTTCTTTCATTCTTTAACACTTCTAAGAACACCCACCTTTCCTTATGACCTAAATCACTTCTTCCGTTTCAAGAAAGTTTCCAAAGCATCCAATAAGCATTTTTACAACAATAACAACAATAAATCTCTCATGAACATTTAAAGAAGAGAAGGGTCATAATAACTCACCTTAGAATAGGAGATGGATTTAGGACTTCCTTAGCTTGATGAACTCCTCTTGGTCTCCCGATTACAAAAGTACTCTCGGATCTAAAAATGGTGAAGGATTGATCTTGGTAGGAGTCTTGGAAGGTGAAGCTTCATCAATGGAGGTTCCATGGATTTGAGAGAGAAAAATCAAGGAGGAGAAGGAGGGAGGTGGAGTATAAAATTGGTAAGGGGAGTAGGGGGGGCCGGTCCTTGGAGGGAGAGAGTGAGGAAAAAAGAGAGATAGGTATGGTCCCCCATACCACACTTTTAAAGGCTTTCAATCATTTTATTTCTTTCCCCTACACAAACTAAAGCCTAACTACTCACATTTTATTTATTGTCAATTATTATATTTTCCCCATGGACTTTATTTAATTTTCTCAATTATCTCATCCTAATATAAGAAATCAAAGATATAAGAATGAACACATAACATTAACAATAATCTTAAAAGCACACAATATGATGTTAAATTAGTGCCTAGAGTTAGGGTCGTTACATGCCACGTGGCTAGCTCTTATTCGTCGATATTTTGCATTTTGATCCTTAAATTTCTTCTATTTTTGCCAATTTTTAGTATTTTAGACCTTACGATTCTTTAATTTTAGCCAATTTTTTGCATTTTGATTCATAATATTATATCATTTTCTCCCTACCCTCCTCCACTCTTTTTCTCTATCATCTCTCTCAAATCCGACTTCTCCTCCATTCAGCTCCTCGATTTTAACTTGAACCCCACCAAAACCAAATAATTTCAAAACAGATTATAAAATCCATTTTCGGCAAAATTTCGAATTCTTTTATACTATAAATTCTAAAAATTGATTAAATACCGGTGTGATTTAAGTGTAGAATTTTCGCGGGGTACCGATTTCGTTTCAAATAGGATGATATAATTTTTTTTAAAGAGATGTAAGAGTTGATTGTGGATTGCATTCAATCAGTTGTGAGCATTTCAGTTGCTGGGTTTATGTGGTATGGTGTAGGTGGTCGGGGCGGCGCCGAAGCTGTTGAAGAAGGTGGGGGAAGGCGTGGGTTGTTAGGGATTATTTTAAGGTCGGGGCGGCACCGGAGCTGTTAGATTTTCAATCTTAATTTAATTTTGTCGGCCAATTATTCGAATTCAATTATTCGAATTCAATTTGTTGGTAATTGTTTGTTTGAATCATTTGATCAAGTGAGATTGGTAATTGATTTGTAATTGTTTGTTAGAACCTCTACAAAATACTGTATGTGTGATTCTTCTGTTTCATATATATGTAAATATGTATATACTCTTGCAATTTCAATTTATAGAGGCGGTAATAATGTCGTGATCGTTTGCTTTTATGATTGTAATCTCTGCATTACATCTGATTGTTTTCATTTTTTATGCATACGGGACTTGGTATTTGATGTCTAGAAAGAGGGTTATGCGACATTTGTAGTTCACATGCATTGTGATAGTACTCTCATTTAGGCAAAATTATTGGCTGTGGGGCTCCCATGTAACTGCAAAGATGCACCTTATGCTGAATGTGTTGGGGCAAGCTGTGGGCAAGATAGTTGGTGCACAGCTATTGTGGGTTACCATGATTTAATACACAGTCAATTTAACGATGGCAATTTAAAATTTGAAATTTTAATAGAAAATTAAATGTTGTATATCCTTATTTATAATATTATATCCTTATTTACTAGCTAAATAATATCCATAAAATACAATAAAGTCCTAATTATGTTGTAATATTCTATCCTTATTTACTATACTAAAATACAGCTAAGTATTCTGCCATGCCATTGTTAGATCATCCGAAAATTTAACTTATGAAATTCGAAAATTGAATTTTTTGAAATCAATCACCGGCATCATTAGATTAGGTAATAGTTCCTTAATTTACATTTGATAATTTTTGAATTTTTTTTTGTTGATATCCTTAAAAAAGCTGGGTACTTGAGGCGGGATTATAGGGCTGAATTTTTGTTTGTTTGTTTTTTTTTTTTTGCTAAATTGCTTTTTTTAGTAGTATAAATTTAATTTTAGCATAACAACTAAAAATATCCTTATTGTGAGGGCTGAATTTTTCAAAAATATCCTTAATGTGAGACGGGATTATTTGTGACACCGAATGAAGGAACTCCTCCACAATTCTCACAACTATATATTTATGACACCGATAACGAAATCACAAACAGAATAAATGTTGTCAGGCATGTTTCTTTCATAACGTAGTCTATCGGTTTTTTTTCTTTACGTATATATCATTTGTCAGAATATATACTAATTTTATATTACGTGATTTATAATGAACAGTAAACAAAAGTCTTCAGACTTGGACAAATCCATTGTAGCGGATTTGAGAAAAATGGTTGATGAAAACAATCCGTATGCAAAGATGTACAAAATGGCTGCGGAACTTATTTCTTTGAGAAATTCAAATGAGGTAAGTCTTCGACTGATAGGAAAGCGTTCTAAGAACGGAAGAATGTATAATTTGCCGACAACTTCTGAAGTCGCGGCTCTTATTGAGGGCGATATTGAAGATTCATCGGATGTAAGAGACATAGTGGTTGAGGAAAGGTCTGGTCAATTAAAAAAAATACATGAATTTAATCCATGTTACCTTCCTCTTCAATATCCATTGTTGTTTGCTTATGGGGAAGATGGATATTATACAGAAATTCTCAGAAATAAACCTCCTACGGCAAAGCGTGACAATCTTTCATTGAAGGAGTTTTTATCATTCAGACTCCAAGAAAGGCTTACAGAAGGACCGCAACTCATGGAAAGTGGAAGATTATTTCAACAATTTTTGGTTGATGCATATATTATGATGGATACACAGAGGCTTCAATGGATTCGTTTCAATCAACCCGCTCTTAGGATTGAAGCTTATAGCAAACTTACTGATGCAGTTACAAGAGGAGATACCGGTCCGTCATTTGCAGGCAGATGAGTTGTATTGCCATCGACATATACAGGAGGTCAGCGATGGATGACTCAGAATTTTCAAGATGCGATAGCTATTTGCAAGTGGACAGGATATCCGTCACTCTTTATTACATTTACCTGTAATCCTAAGTGGCCAGAGATCACACGATTTCTTCAGAAAAAGAGGAGAAGACCTGAAGATAGGCCTAATATTCTATGTAGGGTGTTTAAAATTAAACTTGATGAATTGATAAGGGATTTGAAGGAGAAGAAAATTTTTGGCGAGCTTACTGCACGTAAGACATTATTTCATAATACTATATATTCGTTTTAATTATTTGAATATCGTTGCTTATTATACTTGATTTGTTTCCTCCGTTCCACTATTTTTGCTAATTTGGTTAACTTGATCACACTTAGATATATAATATAATTAAAAAATAATTATCTTTATGAAAAGTGAAAATTGTTACTATAAAAGTAGTAATAATAGTGGGATGGATGGAATATATATCAATTAATATTTTATTTTATTTATGAAGTACCGTAATATTAATTATGTTCATTCTTATTCAATACAGTTGTTTACACCATAGAATTTCAAAAGCGAGGTCTTCCCCATGCTCATATTCTTCTTTTTCTAAAACGTACTGATTCAAGCACGAATTGCCGAGGATGTCGACAAGTGGATATGTGCAGAGATTCCCGACAAAGAAAAGAACCCAGAATTGTATGAGGCTGTGAAAGAATATATGGTCCATGGTCCATGCAGTGCTGCTAACCCGAAATCCCCGTGTGTGGATAAAAACAAATGCTCAAAGAAATTCCCTAAAGGTTTTAATGAAGGGACATCGATTGACGAAAATGGATATCATGTCTATAGGAGGAGAGACATTGGTGCCAATGTTGAAAAAGGTGGAGTTTTGCTTGATAATAGGTACATTGTACCTTATAATCCAGAATTATTGTTGAAGTATCATGCTCATATCAACGTGGAATACTGTAATCAAAGCAAGTCAATAAAATATTTTTTCAAATATATCAGCAAGGGAAGTGACAGAGTAGGAGTGAGGTTCTGTATGGATGATGAAGTGAAAAGGTATGTTGATTGCCGATATGTTTCTGCATGTGAAGCTATATGGAGGATATTTGGATTTGATATCCATTATAGGACACCTTCTGTAGAGTGATTGTCTTTCCATTTAAAAGGAGACCAAAGTATTCATTTCAAAGATGGGGATTATCTTCCAGATGTTGTGAATAAGCTGACTGTTAGTCAATCACAATTTTTACAATGGATGAAGTACAATATGGGGAATCCAGAGGCTCGACAGTACAAGTATTATGAATTTCCCCAACATTTTGTTTGGGATAAATCGAAGCGAGAATGGCGTCCTAGAAAGAAAGGCATGTCAATTGGACGAATTTTTCATGTCCCCATGAATTCAGGTGATATCTACACTTTATTGTTGAATAAGATCTACTATAGTTATACTATTGTTTTTTCCCAATTATCTTTTCTTTCTATTTTGCAATCTAGATCATCTATATGTTGTCTTAGAATTATTAATCAGTACTATTATCTTTATTCATGATGCTTGAACTTGATGGTTGCAATCTAGATCATCTAGCTGTTATCTCATTCAGTAACATTTTGAAAGATCAAGTAAGCCAGTCTAAATAAATTATGGGTTTTGAAAGAAAGAAAACTATAAGAATGAAAAAAATAGGGTTTCAAACAACCCATAACTTTTATTCCCTTCCTGCGCTCTTAACTTTATAAACCTGGTAAATAGAAAAAAAATGTGTTAGGGGAGAAAATGGAGGTGTTATGAGTGGGGACTATGGAGGCTCAGATTCGCCTTTTATCAGACATAAGAGAAAGGTGCAGCCATGGCTGCAAACAGCAGTAGCCCTCTGAGAGGAAACTCAAAGACGATCTGAGTTGCCATGCCAAGACTGAGCCTAATCTGAATTCTATGAGATACACATCCTCATCACAGCCTCAAACAAACAAACAAACAAACAATTCAGAAAAGGTTGTTGATTGGATGGATTAGTAATCATCGGCAGCGACATTTACTCTGAACAAGGAGGGGATACCACCCTTATAAACATCCTTTCTCCCTGTTGCCTCATACATAAACTGATGAGATTTGGGAGGCTCAGATTCGCCTTTAATCAGACAAATGAGAAAGCTGTAGCCATGTGTGATGATGTGTATCCGAAAATTTTCCCATTTTTATTTGAAAAAATCAACGAAACGGAGTCGCCACGCCATTTTTATTTTGAGGGCCAAAACTTTGAAAAAAAGCCCGAGATCAGAAATTTGGGTTCGGAGGTCATGTTACACGCCGGGAAGGACGTTAGTGTGCACCCGGAATGCCTCGTAAAACGAGTCTTCCAAGCTGAAAATCATTTGTGTGTGTGTGTGTGTGTGTGTGTGTTGGCCAAAATAATTTGAAACTCAGGAAAGTAAAAATTGCGATATCTTTTTAAGACTTTAAACTGATCCCATGATTTTTTGGAAGATTTTTGGATTGAGATTTGGTACTCAAAAGACCTTTTGAAGTTGAGAGCCATTTCTGCCAGAATGAAAAAGGCAGTGGACCTTTGATTTTGAAATGGATTCAAGGGTCTTAAAACTTCATAATATGGATAAACTCAGAGAATGAAAGTTGTTCCAGACACCTTGAATAAGATTTGTGCGAAGGAATTTTCCATTTTGGAGAAGATTTGAGGGGTCAAAACCTTCTGGAAACCTCAGATATGAGATCTGGATTCCCAGAAGCTGATGAACTAGCCTCTGAAAGAAAATTTGAAAAGAGGAGTTTTACTCACCCAAAAAATAAAGTAAAAATATGTATGGAAATCTCTGGATGTTGGCTACAAAAAGTGTTTTGTAGTCAACACCAAATTCCAAGTTCATCTGTGTCCAAAAATTAAGACAATGGACTGAGGTCTGGGAAAATTGCTACTGGACAGCAACTTCCCAAGAGAGAAAATATGATTTTAAGGGGGTTTTTGCATCCATGCTTTTCCCCATTTCCCTAGGTTTTGGTTAGTGATCACTAGACATTTTAGTGGTGAATCAACTATACCAAACCATCCTTGGGGTACATTAGGACTAAGCATTTCATTTGCTTGGGGAGGGGGATTTTTACCTTTGAAAATGAGATTTGATGCTTGAAAATGGTTTTTAGGGTTTTGAAAATGAGTTTTCTTTGCAAGAAAGTAAGAGAACTTGAAAATAATTTTGATCTTTGTAGAAGATCATCCATGGAGATGGTCTTCCATGGTGATCTTCTTAGATCTAAAGCAAGAAGATGAAAGAACTACATTTTGTAGTTTGCAAATGCATGCATGGTTGGAGTTTAGGGTAAGGAGAAGGAGGGTTTACCAATCTTCCTTGTGTTCTTGAGTTTTTTGGCTTGAGTGTATGAGTGTTTAAGGCTTAGATATGAGAGTGAGTGGATGAGTGTGAGTTGGGAAAGATTGGAGAGAAAATGGTGACAATTCTTGAAGAATTCTCCTTCATTTTCTTTCTATATTTCGCCGAGGTTCGGTGCACGGTGGTGTTGTGGCTCTTTATTTTTGTGACTGGAAGGCTCAATTTATAGCCCTCTGAAAGATGCAAACCTATCCGCGCGGATGGGATCCTTCAGCGTGCACTGTTCATTAAATGCAGCTCCAGCTTTGGACAAGAGGAATATTTCTTTTGAAATTTCAAATTAACAGCCAGTTTATTGTTCCCAGCCATTTCTATTTGTGGTTTTATTCCTTTTGTTTTACTTTTTGAGATTCTTTTTGAGGTTTAACCTTAAATAACAATGCCCATTTTACCCTCACTTTGTTAGAAAAGTTAGGATTGTTAGGAATTGTTAGAAATGTTATAACTTTCGTTAATTTTCTAACGAAAATTCTAACAAGCTCAAATTGGAGCACTTACACCATGGCTGCAAATAGCAGAATCCTTCTGAGAGGAAACTCAAAAGACAATCTAAGTTACCACGCCAAGACCGAGCCAAATCTGACTCCTATGAGTTATACATAATCCTCACAGCCTCAAAAAAAATAAAAAAATCACAAACACATTATAGGATGAGGAGGAGATCAAGAGTTTACTCCAGAATCAACAGAAGTAGTGATGGTATTAAAAGTAGTAGTAGTAGAAGACTTCTAAATAAGTGTTGTTGATTAAATAAATTAGTAAAACAACCCTTAGAAAAATCCCTTCTCCCTGTGCCTCATACTTAAACGATTTGTCCTAGAAAGAAAGGCATGTCAATTGGACGAATTTTTCATGTCCCCATGAATTCAGGTGATATCTACTATTTATTGTTGAATAAGATCTAATATAGTTATACTATTGTTTTTTCCCAATTATCTTTTCTTTCTATTTTGCAATCTAGATCATCTATATGTTGTCTTAAAATTATTAATCAGTACTGTTATCTCAGGTGAAATATACTATCTGAGGTTGATATTAAATCATGTTGCTGGTGCTAAATGTTATGATGATTTGAAAACTGTAAACAACATCTGTAAGTACCCAAATCCGGATCGTCCAAATCCGTCAGAAAGTTAACCGAAATCCGTTAACTGGCCCGCTCCAGTTAGCAAAACTTCGTTAAACTCCCGTTCTTTGTGCCAACGAGACGTCCGGGGCGCCAGTGCATCCCGACGTCAAGCCGTACTTATCACGTGACATCTCACGTAAAAGTATGGCTTTCCACTGAAAAACGCATTTTCCGGCACTTTCCGGGCGTTTCGGACATTTCCGGATGTTATTTTAAAAAACGGACAAAACCGGACCGAACGAACTCCCACACTTCGGTGAGTCACGGGACACGTGTCCCGCATGCCACCTCCCTCTAGTCACTCGTCAATCACAAATCAAGGCCAAAAGACCAAAATACCCCTGGTTTGCAAGCCAAGTCCGTAGGACTCACTTTGTGCAATTTTCCTGAAATTGCCAACAAGTCCTCCAGATTTCCAAAATTCCCAAAAACCCCGAAATTCGGTCAAGTCCGTGGGACTCCTACCGCAATTTTCACCCTATAAATAGAAGTTCTTTGTCGAAAGGCAAGAAAAGGATTTGAAACACCAAAAAATCTCATACCCCACGGTCCAAACTGGTTTCCACCCCTCCCGAGCTCCCGTTTTGTCTCGATTCGCATGAAACCTTCGTATTTCGATCAAATACGCACCCTACAACTCCGAAACAACCTTTTGAATAACTTTTCGTGTCCGTGCACACCTCCAGAGCCAAAGGAGTCGACCACAGCCATAGGTATAACTCCTCTCTCTGAATCTTCCGTTCAGTCTCGGTTTACGCGCCGATCGCTATAAGCATGTTCGAACGTCATTGTCAAAATGTAGACGCCTCCGTCTAACGGGGTCCGATACGTTTTAGCCCTCGATCCTCTTCTATTTCCGTAAGAGAAGTAATCACGGGTTAAAACGGCGTTCCGACCCCGTTCCGTTTACTTTCACGTCATTTACAATTCCGAGCCGTTTGGCCTCGTTGATCGTCATTTACAATTCCGAGCCGTTTGGCCTCGTTGATCGTCATTTACAATTCCGAGCCGTTTGGCCTCGTTGATCATCATTTACAATTCCGAGCCGTTTGGCCTCGTTGATCGTCATTTACGATTCCGGATCGTTTGATTCCGTTGACACCGCTTTAAATACTGTCATTTACCAGTCCGATCCGTTTGGATTGTGATAATATTTACTTTTCAAAAGTCCGAGTCGCAACCCGATTCGTTGATCGCATATCATTTAATACGTATTTTTCCCGTAAAAATCGTTAACAATGTAATGCCCGGTTCAAAACCGGAGTTCGTCCGTCGAACTCTCTTTCAAAATGCGCGAAATGACGTTCGGCCTCCGAACGTTCATCTTCAAACTCAAAGCCGCCATTTGACACTTAAAATCATTTAATACGCATTTTTCTCGTAAAAATCGTTAACAATGACTCATCTTCAAACCCAAAATCGACGTTTGCCACGCAAACGCTCATTTCAACTCAAAATCGACGTTTGCCACGCAAACGCTCATTTTCGTCTCAAAATCGACGTTTGCCACGCAAACGCTCATTTCAAACTCAAAACCGACGTTTGTCATTCAAACGCTCGTCTTTTCAAAAGTCACCTAATCAACGTTTGTCACTCAAACCAAGATTAAAGCTTGTCATTCAAGCCCCCATTTCAAAAGACACACACACACACACACGATTTCGAGAAAGGTAGAAAGACTCGTCATGCGAGGCGTTTCGGGCGATCTCGTAATACTCTACCCGAAACGTAACCTGACCTCCGAACCTAACAATCTCTGGTACAAAAAAGCTTTTTACTCGTTTTTGCTGCCAATAAAAATGATCCCTGTTTTCAAAGCCTTTTCCTAAGTTTTTGCTACCAATAAAAACGACACCATTTTCGCAATAGCCGTTTCTCAACGTTTGGGCTCAAAATACAAAACCGCGTGGCGACTCCTCATTTTTCCTTCCCGTGAAGCGAGGTCTCAGACACCAACCCTCCGCGAAAGACAACCGCTTTCGCTCGCGCGAATCCGGGTAATTTCAGTTGGCGACTCCGCTGGGGAAAAGATACTTTTTTCAAAACTACAGTTGTTTTCTAAAAAGCCTTCCGTGGGTCAAACTTTCGTTTACCCTTCCTCGTTTTCGTGTGTGTGTTCCTTTAAACCTCGAACGGTTTTTTGTTTCAAAGGCATTACATTGTCAACTTTTCAAAATCTTACCATGTTTGTGCATCCCCATTCATGTTTGATTTTCATGCTGTCTTTTGAACTGTGCATCATAAATTCTTTAAGACACATTCTGAAAAAAAAAATCTCTGTTTTACTCAGAAAAAGAATTTTAGTGACCGCACACTACGCGCACTTGCTGCCTCGGAACACCGCACTTCACGTGCACTTGCTGCCTCGGTACACTGCACACTACGTCCCTAACCCGGGATGGCCTTATCGCTGCACTCCGATTGGCTTGCCCGAGATGCCTTTCGGGGGCGCACGGGGTCGTCCCAAACATCCCATCCTAGCCCGTGTAAGCCATGCACTCCTTTGTGTCACACTTTGTCCAAGACCCCGGTTGGTTTTTGGCTTAGCTCGTGTCATAAAGCCTAAGTGTATGTTTTTCACGCCGGGCCCCGCTCCGAGTCAAGCTCGAGAGTTTTAGACCAAAGGTCGTTCCCGACCCGAAGTCTTGAGCTTTTCAGCCTTGACTTTGACGCGGAGCTCTGCCGAAAAATATACCCGAAGGTTCAATGTGACGCCGTGTCACCAAACCTCGCCGTATGTACCGTGCCAGCCACAACTTGGCCAACGCTAAAAGCTAAAGGTCTCTCGCACAAGCGAGTCAGGAGAGGTCATGCCCAAATTTTGGCACGACTCCCGCCTTAACTTAAGGACGTTGACCTCGACCGTGGCCCGTACGCCGCACACGTCGAAAGTTTGCGTGATCAGCTAGCCTTAAGTTCACTTTTTTCCTTTGTCGGTGGAACTCGCTTGCCTTATCAGACCTCGCTCGGGATAGTCCGTCCTGAGAAAGATGATCTACAATGGAAACGAGGGGCGTATAAGCGTAGTGACGAGATCCACTGATTAGAGCTCTAGGATTAGTTGCGAAAAGAAGACACGCTCTTTTCCAACCAATTAGGACTCGAGAAAACGCGCTTTAAGTAAACTTTAATCGGTAGCGCACATTGCACAAGCCCGAAAACCTTGAGCCAAATACCCTTTTCCGAAGCCTAAACCCTTCCTTTCGTTCCCTGCAGCGAGCAAAGTGGTTGAGATTTCGAGATTCGGCGCCTTGCCGGGATCACGATAGCAGCGGCGTCGAGACGGTTCTTCGGTTCCACTCGGTTCCCTCGGCCAACATTTAGACATGTCTAGCTCACCGAGAAATCGTGACGGGGAAGGACCTCCGCCACCGGTAACAGATATGACAGTGGAAGAAGCCATCCGGGCTTGTGAGGTCCACAAGAGGCAGAAAGAAGATCAGCGGAATTTCGTGGTACAGCTTCGAATGAGCGTGGTATAGCAACTATCCCCAGTCAGCACGGTACTTTTGTCCTGGTAGAGGATGACGATTCCCAAACGAGTTCACCAAACCTTCAATCAGGTTCCTCCCCCGCCAACTTACGGGATGCCTTCCAACCAAGGAAGCAGCTGACCTAGGCTCCATGTTGCCACCTCTCAGAGCAACCCTGTCAATTTTGGTCACCCGGTGCTACACCCATCACTCAATATCACGGCGCACCGACTGGACCATCTCAGGATGCCAATATCCCTCAGTACCCTTCCGGGTTCGTCCCCTGTCCTATACACGAATCCCTAAACAGGGGGACAAACCAGATACAGCCCGAGAAAAGGCTCCCGTATATTCTCATATACCAAGCCTTCCACCTCCAATCACTACCACTCACGTGGTAGCACCGGCGCGAGCCTCACAGTCCACCACTGGACCCAACCTTAGCCTGGATGGTCGAGCGGATGAAAGACACGAAAGCCACCATGAGCGGCTCAAAGCAGGAAAGCGTCAAATCCACGAGATCCGGGAATGGTCACGCCTCTCCCTGCCAAGTTCAGAATGCCAGAGATGGACCGATTCGATGGAACCGAATGTCCTCAAACGCACGTCGACACTTACGTTCTCGGCATGAGAGCAAAAGGAGCAACCCTCCAGCAAATGGCCGACCACTTCCAGCATACGCTCAAAAGCTCGGCGTTACGATGGTTTCTGAGGGTCAAGCCTGCGGATCGCCACACTGGGAACAGATCAGTAACATCTTCCTGGAACAGTGCAGATCCAACTTAGAGTGGGAAACAAGTCGTGAGGACTTAATCACCACCGAGCGGAAAGCGGATGAAAGTGTTGGGGAATTCTACAAGAGATGGAGCTGGAAACTCTCTGAAATCATGGAGCCACTCTCCAAAGACGAACAGATGCGGATCTTCAAGTCTTGCTTGAGACCGTCCATCAGAACTCTCATCAGTCACAATTTCTTCCCAGATCTCGGCCATGGTCAATTCCGGCTCACGGTTTGAGAAGGATCTCAAGGAAAAGTTGGCTACTGCATGCATACCGCTCAACAAATCTGCATTCAATCCTGCACCGGCCCCGGCAAGGGAAAGATACGTCTGCCAACTACGTCCATCAGGGGACAACGGTCGGGTAACAGAAACCCGGTCCCCGCAAAGCAACAGTTCTACTCAAAAGCGACTGCCGTACACTTCGACAAGTTGGACATGCCACCGAGCAAGATGCGGGAAGGGCTAATCAAGGAGGGTCTCCTTAAGCCCGTGGCCAATTACAAACCCAAGGGTCCCGTAGCCAATGCGGACAAGAGCAAATACTGCGCCTTCCATCGCATCACGGCCATACCACCGACAAGCTGTTTGGGGTTACGATACGAAATCCAGAACTTGATAGAAGAAGGCAAGTTAGAGCGCCCGTGGGCCCAATACAGTCGGGAATCCCTTTCCGAATAATAACAGCGTGAACTCCATTGAGTGGGTACCCAAGAAGTGTGCTACAGAACCGGTTTCTCCGCCTCTTTCAGCTGGATCCTCCTCTAATGTTCACATCGGCTACGATGTTTGTGGCTGCTCCGCTTGCTGGAGTACGAGTCTCGAGAAACTAGGAGCAATCCTCAGGAAACAGAAGAAGAAATCCTCTCAACAGCAATCTGAGAGAAAGATACGAAGCAGGAGATACCGGTGTAGGTACACTTGGAGAACCCTCAGGGAGGTTCGACTACTACGTCCGTACTCCGGCCAGTCCTCTTTGCCTCCAGGCCATGCGGCTCAGAGCGGACAGGGGGTGGGAAAGCCGAAAAGTCCAGTGAAACCCAGAATTCGGACCACTGGAACACCGGAATACCTCAGATCTTGATAGTCTTACTGCCGGTCGGAAGCCTAACCCTCCGCGGGATCAGCCAAGATTCAACTTGTCCGGCTTTCGAGCCGGGACCGGTAAAGGAAGATCAAGGTCGGCTTGGCAATCGCACTCGATCAATGTGCTAACCAAGGGCGGCAACCGCCACAGCGGCCTCAACATACTCACGAGGTTCCAGCAAAGGCTTTACCTCGCAAGAGGAAGACAGGAAACGGATGGGCTGGATGACTCTCCTTCTACGGATAGAGACGAGATCTACGACTCCCTTTGTATGGCAAGCATGATCACATTCAGTGATGAAGACTTACCGAGAGACGCCTCGGGGCACAATGAAGCTCTGTACATCACTCTCAAACTCAACACCATATCACTCCCGGAGTATTGGTAGATAACGGGTCGGCCGTTAATGTCCTCCCTCTCGGCATGATGCGAGCTCTCCGCATCCATGAAAGCCATTTGATACCGTCTACTCGGACTATCCAAGGCCTACGACAACTCGTCTCGTCCCATCCTGGGACGGTGACTCTGGAACTTTGGTTCGAAACCCAAATGGTGCCAGCAAAATTCCACGTGATGGACATTCCATCCGAGTTCACAGCTCTTTTGGGACGCCCTTGGCTACACCACATGAAGGCCATAGCTTCCACTCTCCATCAATGTGTCAAGTTCATCAACCGACAGGGAGATCTCGAAGTCATCCGAGGGGACAGCTTTCCTCATAGGAAACGAAGCCGAGACAAGCAGCCAAACGTGTCCGCACTCGTGCACCGGGGTTACCTCCTTCGAATCAACCAAGGGACTACCGGGGCAAATCTCATCAGAATCCCTCAGAGTCCGGAGATGCTAACTATATAAACGTACTCGAGCAGGCGGACCACTGAAGCGATCCGATACATCAAGTTCAACTGTCGTTTCCAACACTTGGAGGCAGATTGGAAGGAAACGCTGAATATCGCCATGATACGGGCACATAAACCCCCAGTCTCCAATCCGAGATTCATCAGCATTCTTCAAACTCATTCTCTGGCCCTGCCAGGCGAGGAGATCTTTGTGATAAAAATCGACAAGTATCGTCATACTCATCTCGACTGTATGACCGTCGTATGGAAGGTCCTCTACGAGGGATTCCCCTCTAAGCCTTTCCGCTCAAGCATGGGGTACGAGATTTTCCTAGCTGCTCCAGCCACGCAACCTGACGCAATACGTCCCTACACCTGGATCGAGCGATCAGATGACGATGAATCTGGACTCTCCGGAGTCGAGGACGCGGCAGACCCGCAAGCAGACCTCCGCATTCACATGCTCAGTTTTGAGGACGGAACTCCTTCCGATCAGGTCACCTACGACCAAGGTTCCAATACCATGGAAATTGTCAAGCTCAACGTCGGTCTGAGACGGCATCTATCCGACAATTGGAAGCACGTGATTCACGCAACGAGGAATCCCTCTGATCAAGTGAAGGACGACGACTTCGTCAATATCATCTATTCCAGGTATCCTGATGAAGCCAAGGATCCCGTCCTTGTTATCAGATTCTGCCACACCAAGGTCACCCTCGATGACTGCCTGCTCATGGTAAACGAGGCGCTGGCCAAGCGAGCTCAGAGCTCATCCCTACTTCCAAGTACCAGCCCCAGCGGCAACCGGCCCGTGCCGTCAGTCAAGCTTATACCCTCAAGCGCCGCCAAGGCCAAGGGCAACAGCAAAGGAGACCAAGCTCCTCACCCTGCTACAAGTCAGATCAACCTCGGGAACGCTTCCACCAGCCACCCCGAAAACATCTGTGAAAGTCTTCCCCGCAAGGCAGAGTCAGCTTCCGACACAGGAAATGACCACCTCAGCATCAACATGCTTCAGTTCGATTCTGCTCCCAGCCGTCACGGCCCCGGATTCAGATATCCTGCCAATCGACTGCTAGCTTTGATAGACTTGGCGATCGAGCGAGATCACGAGACCGTCAACATTGCAGAATTCAATACCCCCGTGGGGTCAATCAAGCAGATATGGGCAAACTTCTTGGTGATCGAGATCAAGGAAGGACGCATGGAATGTCCCAGTCCGACTTCCTTCGTCAATGTAATCCAAGTGTTCCCGCCATTCGGCGATTTGAATGTAATCACGGTTCTGGACACTAGCCAGACGATGCGCACCTACGGAGACTGCCTAGGTCTCGCAAGGAAAGCTCTCATGGAGCTAGCCGCTCAAGAAAGTCATCTTTGGGACGAAGACCAAGCTCGAAAGACCTACAGGGACCAAGCCCTTAAAGTGTCACAGGCAGCTTCAGACAGAAAGCTAGAGGCCACTCTAGACCAGTTCGACCTCAGGAGTTTTGCCCATGGCAACTTCCCGGACTACCGTCTGTTCTCATCCAACCCCCTTTGCCAACCAAGGGTGGTCAACGGTCCCGATGACCTAGGAGATGGAACGACACAGCGGAACGAATCCCAGCGCTTACCTTCCCGAGGAAAGCAAGTTCTCTGTGAAAGCGACGACGAAGACGATGAAACCATTCTCTTCCAAGCCGGGCATGAAGTCAACAAAACCGGACTCCCAAGGGTCCTGGGAGGATGGGAACGGATCATCTCCGCACTCAAATTGAAAGGCCAACTCAGGGAGGAAGGTCTATTTAAAAACAGGAGGAGGATGGAAATTCGTCTCGAGCAACTACTCAGGGAAATTCCACAATCTACAGCCTTCGTTTACAGAAACGATCAACTGGGACAGCAACCAGTCACATGGGCAGATGTTCGGGAAGCCGTGTACTCACCTTCCGACATACCCGCCACTCAGATAAATCAGAGGAGAAAACTCTCCCCGATGGAAGTTTACCTAGACTGCCGCACGCAGTTCAAGGAAGCACTGGCTATTCTCACATGGGAAGAAACGCAGGCATTAACTCTCGACGCAGGCTCCGCTGCAAGAAGATTGATCTGGGCCCAGAGTGGAGGAAAACTAGCCAACCACGAGTATCGCCAGACCCAACTCCAGACTGCCCTGAGTATGCTCAGCCAAGAAGGAAAGGAACGCGATATACCGTGAAGAGATCAAGGAGACCATTCGTTTGAGCCGAGAACTCTCCAACCTTCCCCGGAGGGTCAGCAACGCACGGTTCGATTCAGGCAACCACTTTGTTGTGCACCGACATTCGAACAAGCTGCGTCAAACCGTAGGCTACCTCCCCTTGAGGCACCTAAGCCAGTATCTGGGACATAATCCGTCAAGCCGCCGAAGCTCAGGAATTCATCCACAATCAATGAGTTGAGGGAAGACGCATGGCCCTATGCTACGAGGAATCCTCCTCTAACTATGGCTCAACTCAGAAGCGGCCTGTTCGAAGGGACCAAACCGATGTCGGCGTTCTAACCCGATCGGGTCAAATCCATGCATTACCACCTAAGGCCACCAAAAAGCCGACGGAGCCAGAATTGCCGGCCGGCCGCAGACGCAAGTTCCTTGAAAGAGGACCCGATCCTCACTCAGCTCAAGCAGACTCAGGCGAACATTTCCCTTTGGTCTCTGCTCACCTCCTCTTATCCTCACAAGCTCAAGCTAGAGGAAAGTCTGGCCCGTACCATGGTCCCCGTGGACGCAACCCCAGATGAAGTCATTCAGATGATTGGTAACATCCACTATGGCAACATTATCACCTTCACAGATTTGGACCTTCCAAAATTTGGGGCTGATCACAATGAGCCGCTTTACATCACAGTCCAGCTGGACGAGCGTCGTCTTCCTCGCGTGTTGGTAGACGGAGGTTCCGGAATGAATGTCTTGCCCGCCAAGATGATGGACCTGCTTGACATCAAGCCCACAGATCTTAAGCCTTCAGTCCACACTGTCAAGGCCTATGACTCTACTTCCCGTACAGTTCTCGGGGTTGCTACTCTTAACATCTGGTTCGGCAAGCGGGTGATCCCCACCGAATTCCAAGTGTTGGACATTCCAATCACTTTCACAGCCATCCTGGGGCGTCCTTGGCTGCATCAAATCAATGGCGTGGCATCCACCCTTCATCAGTGCCTCAAGTTCATGCAAGGCAACGAGCTAACCACAGTCTACGGCGACAGCGTCACCACCGAGGGACCAGCACCAACGGCATTCGATCTTGGAAATCAAGCATAATGATGACATGCCATTAACTGGATTCACTCTTGGAGACCTCCAAGATCCAAATATGCAACGTGGACCTCCCTGTCTTCACGATCAGATTCCTCCCGCCATGAGGATGATGAAACTCATGAACTTCATCCAGGGACTGGGGCTCGCCAAAAGGCTGCAAGGCCAGCACCAAGTTATTGAAGTCAAGGACCACACCATGGTCCAGGGGCTTGGGCTACGTGCCAACAGTGACATCAAGGAAGACAAAGGCTCGCCGCGCACCAAGGCAGCTGACCCACAAAAAGGGAACCTCAGCGCACGCCCGATCTCCGACCTTACGGCTTTGACCTCGCTCATTACTTCACCAAGGGAACCGACGAGCTGAGGGAACCAACAAGGGAAGGGCGGCGAAGCTGAGGGGACCGACGGGAAGCAACAGAGAGAGGGACCGAAGCTGGAAGCGGCCGGAATGAGGGGACCGAGACAGCTGAACTTGATGAAGATGAGAAAGAAGCAGGGATAGTCAACACCAAGACTACGAGACAGAATGGAACGGCTAGCAGCACGGGACCTCAAGCGTTTCAGAGGACTCAAAGCTAATGCCAGATAAGGGAGCGTTCCTCGACATCACGGCTCTACCTGGACCAGCTGCCACCGCAGTCCAGCATGAGTACACATTCAAGGGAATCCCGACTTGGAGGAGCAACTCAGGGTACTACTCCATGGGAAACAAGTTGTTCGGATCAGCGCCGAGGCCACATTCGAGACAGTAAATCCAAAGCGAAGGAACCAGAATTCATAGAAGACGCTCTCGGTGGACCAGGCTCTGCAGAGCTTGTTTGAAAGAAGTCATGGAGTTGCCCAACTTGATCGACTGGGGCTCCGACAACAGCATGATCGCCATGATAGGGACAGGAGCCAAGCCTCTCGATCCCCGCACCCTCCTCGAAGCATCCAGCCAATGCCACTGAAGAATTGGGTAACTTTCACCGACCTAGGGCAAGCCAGGCAGTGGAAGACAAGCTGGGCCCGCACCCACATCTCCACTAAACCCGATCTCAAACCCTTTGAGTCGATCCTTGTCAGAGTCCAGTCCTCGAGTCATCCAACGCCTTACGCTGGAGGACTATAATGTTGTAGCCAATCATGTATTCCCGTTCTTGTGTAATGAAAAGTCCGACCTTTCGGAGTATCCTCTCATTGCCACTTTAACAACTGATAAGTTAACAAACAACTTAAAAGACGTTAATAACTCAATTGATAAAGAAGCAGACACATTAAACGAACAATACATTAAAGAAGTTCTCGAGCGTGTAGTTGACCAAGAGGACAACCGGGCCCAAGCTGCCGAAGAGGTTATGACCAAAGTGAACCTGGGTCAGTGCAAGAGCCTAAAGAGACACAAGTGGGCAGTTTCTTCGCCAATGCAGAAAAAGAAGCCTTGATAAACCTCCTCAGGGAGTATGTTGACGTGTTCGCCTGGTCATATCAGGACATGCCAGGACTCGATCCCTCAATCGTGGAGCACAGAATTCCCCTGGATCCAGAATCCAAGCCTGTCAAACAGAAATTGCGCAAGATCAAGCCAGAGTGGTCCTTGCAAGTTAAAGAAGAAATTGAGAAAATGCTCCGAGTTGGTTTCATCAGAGTGATTGAGTACCCGACTTGGCTCTCCAACATCGTGACGGTCACCAAGGCCACGGAAAGGTCGGATCTTTGCGTGGATTTTCGGGATCTCAACAAGGCGCCCTTTAAGGATGATTTCCCCGCCTAACATCGACATGCTTTGGTCGACACCACGGCAAATTTTGAAGTAAAGTCCTTCGTGGACGGGTTTCTGGATACAACCAGATCAAGATGTCCGAGGAGGATCAGGCCAAGACCGCCTTCACCACTCCATGGGGGACATACTTTTACACGGTCATGCCGTTCGGTCTGAAGAACGCTGGGGCTACTACCAGCGGGGCTGGAACAGCCCTTTTCCATGACATGATTCACAAAGAAATCGAAGTATATGTCGACGACATGATCATCCACTCCAAGGGATCGAGACATGCGGCACATGGACAAATCTGAGGAAGTTCTTCAACAGACTCGAGAAAGCACTCCATGAGGCTAAACCCGGCAAAGTGCACCTTCGGCGTCAAGCGCGGCAAGGTACCGGGGTACATGGTTGCACGAAAGAGGTATCGAAGCCGATCCCGGGAAGATCAAGGCCATCATCGACATGACGCTGCCTCAAACCCTGACATAAGTGAAGAGCTTCATGGGAAGACTTCAGTACATCAGTCGCTTCATCAACCAGTTGACATCTCTCTTGAGCCCGTGTTCAAGCTGATGAAAAGAATGCCGACATCAAATGGGACTCAGAGTGCCAAACGGCTTCGAAAAGATCAAGACCTACTTGGTTAATCCCCCAGTCTGTGCCCGCCACATGAAGGACAAGCCACTACTCACTGTATCGACAAGCAGACACGTCAATCGGAGCAATGCTGGCACAAGAGCGAAAGATTCCAAGGTTGAGCATGCAATCTACTTCGTAAGCCGGAAGCTTCAAGGAAGTGAACTTCAGCTACTCGGCATCAGAAAACCTGCACCGCCTTGGTATGGGTAGTCGGGAAGCTGAAACACTACATGCGGTCGCATTCGGTGCTCCTGGTCTCCAAAGTGGACCCCGTCCGATATCTCTTTGACAAGCCATCCCTGTCAATGCGGCTAGCCAAGTGGTCATTCTTCCTGGCTGAGTTCGACATCAAGTACATGGTCAAAAAATCAACAAAGGGCAGAGTCATGGCAGATCAGCTGGCCGACTTCCCGAGCAGTGAACCTAAGGGTCCTGATCCGCAATTTCCGGACGACGGAATCTTTTCACTTGCAGCCGCAAACCGGCAACTCTTCTTCGATGGGGCAGCCAAAAAGAATGGGAATGGCATTGGAATGCTCCTTGTCGATCCCAAGGACGAGCATACTCCCATAGCCATCAAGCTGAATTTTGAAGCGACCAACAATGCAGCAGAATACGAAGCCTGTGCAGCAGGTTTGGAAGCCGCCCTCGAGCGCAACATCTCAGAGCTGGATGTATATGGAGACTCAGCATTGATCATCAATCAAGTATCCAACAAATGGAAGACGGTAGATTCTGGCCTTCAGAAGTACCACGCGTACATGGAAGAGCTCATTGCTCAGTTCAAGGACATCTCTTTTCACTATTTGCCAAGAGACAGGAACCGCCGCGAACACGCCCGGCAACCCTCGCCTCTCTTGTCGAAATTCCCGAGGGAAAAGCAGTAAAACCCCTCAGAATAGGCAGACGGGAAACACCCGCCTATTGCTGTGAGATCGAAAAAGAAAAAGAAACGATCGATGAACCCTGGTACAATCAAATTTACCAGTACCTCCAAAGCGGAGAAGCTTCCTTCACAAATGAAGATGGAAAATACAAAGAAGGGATCAAAGCCAAAAACATGATGGCATTAAAACGCCTGGCATCCCATTTCGTCATTCTGGGGGGTATGTTGTACAAGAAGCGCCACCAAGGGCCACTCCTTCGGTGTGTAAACAAAGAAAAAGCCAGCGAGCTAATGAACGAAGTTCACAACGGAACCTGCGGTCCGCACATGAACGCCCGAGCATTGACACAGATCATTCTCCGTATGGGATACTATTGGATATCAATGGAAACAGACTGCATCCAGTTCGTCCGAAGCTGCGACAAATGTCAACGGTTTTCCAACCTCAATCACATCCCTCCTCATGAACTCTACTGCATGACTACGCCATGGCCTTTCGCCACATGGGGAATCGACGTCATCGGCAAGATCACTCCTCCAGGGAGCAATGGTCACGAGTTCATTTTAGTCGCAGTCGACTACTTCACCAAATGGGTAGAAGCCAGATCATACAAGGTACTGAATTCTAGGAAGGTGGCCGAGTTCATCCGAGAGAACATCATGTGCCGATACGGAGTGCCCAATGAGATCATCTCCGACAATGGGACTCACTTCGAAGGAAATTGTGACCAACTACTGACCGAATTCAGAGTCACACGTCACAGGTCTTCTCCCTACAGACCACAAACCAATGGTGCAGTAGAGGCAGCCAACAAGACTCTCGCCATGATAATCAGAAAGATGACCACCAGAGGTCGGGACTGGCCCGAAAAGCTACATCTAGCCCTCTGGGGATACCGAACATCAGTCAGAACCGCCACAGGGGAGACTCCGTTCGCACTTACCTACGGAATGGAAGCAATGTTACCCGTGGAATTGGAAATTCCATCCCTCCGAGTCCTCTTGGAAAACGGGGTCAATGAAGTCGAATGGCTACAGAGCCGTCACGACGAACTTGCTCTACTCGACGAGCGCAGATTGAAAGCCATGGAACACACTCGAGCCTACCAGAGCAGAATGGCACGAGCATTCGACAAGAAAGTCAAGATCCGAGACATCAGAGAAGGCGACTTGGTGCTAAAGGAAAAGCCTCCTACGCAGACCAATCCCCTCGGAAAGTGGAGCCTACCTGGATAGGACCGTTCGTGGTACAAAGAATCTTCTCCGGAGGAGCCATGAAGCTAGCAGACTTGGACGGAAACCCTTTCGTTAACCCCGTGAACGGAAGCAAGCTCCGCAGATACTTCGTTTGAGGAAGAGCACGAGTCAACTCACCTTCCCCATACACCGTCCCCCTCAGTAAATTAAAGTGCTAAAAGAGTAATACCCAACTGGATACATTCCCGCTAATGATCCAGGTAAAAAACAGGGTCGCACTTCTTTTGTCTTGGTTTTTTTTCTCAAATTCACCTAAAGTGTCGAACTACGGTGACCTGAGCCCCTTAGTCCCAATTCCTTAAAGGAAGGGAACGTAGGCAGCCATCTTTGGTTCGGTCTAAAAAACAAAAAAAAATACAATAAGCATCAATTGCTTGTGTTTCGAAAAACTCTTTTCATTTAACCTACAAATTCATAACGGTTAAAACATTCTTTGATGAGTTCAAGCACGGTCAACTCTTGACTCGCTACACGCTAGCAAAACTACAATAAAACATTAATCAATTAATGTGTCTGCAATGACAGTGGGTGGATACTCTGGACAGTAAGGTCAACCTAGTTTCCCGTACTAGGTCCTTCATCCTTCTTCCCTTTCCCTTTTCCCCGGCGAGTGTTCTTCACCTTCGCAGGAAATATTCCGGTAGGCCTTCTACCTGGCTCAGGGACTCTTCCCGACGCCTCCGTCAATCCTGTGGCTGTCAATACAGTCCTTTCTCTAGCTCTGTCTCGAGCCGCCTCGCTTCGAGCCATCATCGCAGTGCTTTGATTGGCCTCCCGATCAGCACTTGCCACATAATCAGCCATGGCGTCGCCAGTACGATTCCCAGGGTTAGCCCTCGCCTCTGTCCTCCTCAATGTCGAACTGTCCAGGTGATCAGCACCCAACAGCTCACTCCGTCTCCACAAGATAGCCATCTGTGTCTCCCCCATACACTCTTCGTACCAGTCCAGATACTGCGTCGACAGAACAGTGCCCTCTCTCCGGTGAAAGAGAACCCTGGCAGGAAAGGACGTGTATTGCCACCACCGGGTGACCAGCAACAGCGTCGAAGGATCCTCCATCCGCAGAGATCCCACCTCAAAGGTAGCAGCATAACTCAGATCAGTCAGTGGCATCTGCTCCAGCCCGTACTGCCGCAGAACCAATGATGGAATATAGAAAGACGTCTGAGACAGCCCCGGCACTCTGACGATCAACAGACCCTCCTGAGCGGTCCTACAAGTCTGTAACTTCCAATGGGGAACCCACCATCGCAAGTGATGCGTGCCAAGTCTGGCCATCCAGAGCTCCAGCTCAGCCTGATTACCCCCTATCACCAGAGGACGTCGCGAGAAAGACCAAGCGTCACAGGACATTGGCACCTCAGGCATCATCTGCAGCCTCTCCCTCAACCACATGGTCAGCATAGCGGGACTCCCTCCCCACATGTATCGGCCCCGAGCCGCCATCCGGCCTATGCCCAGGAACGTCTCGCCCAAGACCAATGGCACGATGTCTCCTCCACTCCGGCACTGCCTCACCAGGTCCAGTACACTGTGATGGCACACACCCAGAGACGTGAATGTGAACAAAGTAGCAATCACACACAGAGCAAACGCGTCCCACGCAAAGACGCTCCCCTCAGCTCCGGCAAATCTTTCGGGCAGTCCCGAAATGTCAACGTAATCGGTATCCTGTATCAGCATCCCGTATGCTTCTCCAGCCGAGATACCCAACAAAGACACTAGCTTCTCAACGGTGGCCATGCCACCGGCATACGGAAGAACTAGCTGTTCCGTCTCAGGTCCTCCCAGAATGGCCCGGAAATCTTCAAACGTAGGAGTGACTTCGTTGTACGAAAAGCTGTACACATTCCTCCTTACGTCCCAGAACCGAGACGCTGCTCTCAAAAGGTCCCAATCTGGCATGAGCTCCTTCAAAGCCCAAACAGATTTAATCCCGTAACAGCCTTCGAAAAACCTTTTGTTCTGCCTCGTGTGGTTCCGTACCCACGACTGAAAGTTGTCCAAATATCGCTCTTGCATCCGAGACGATAACTTGGGAAAAGGAGCCATGTCAGAAGGTGAAGAAAACCTTAAGAAATGGAAAAGAACTCAGCCAGAATGAGCAAAACCAATGCGGAGTTCTTACAAATTGCAAAGCTGAAGCTGCAATTTAAAGAACCTGGAAATTCATTTCAAGTCCGGCTCCCCTGGAGCTTGACTTGGTCAACTCTGCAGCCGGCTACCTTAAAGTTGGAAACATTTCCAAACCATGCCTGTTCACCTTATGAAATCCGCGTGCCTGCCCCTGATTTCATTCAACAAATGACAATATCCCTTCCGCCCAGGGCTCGTGCAACAATGCAAATAATTAAAATTTAGCTGCATACATGCTTAATTTTTGACCCGTTCAATTTTTAATGCATTTCTCCTTTTTATTTATTTTTGATTAACCTATTTGCTTATTTGCGAAAAATAACTAAAGGTGATCACAGAATAAATATGCGAAGTACAGGTTCCGCCCATCGGGCCTTTTGCAAATACATTTCAAATCAAAATTTGTTCCTGACAAATACATGCATTTTGTCTAAACAAAATAATAAAGACAGAAAGCAGTAAAAAGGGGGCTACTCTGAGTCCCGCTCGTCATCCGTACACTCGACGTCCTCGCAGCCGCCGGGTCTGCCGCAAACAGGAACTCGCCGAACTCCTCCAGCCGGGAACAGGCAAAGGGCCTCCTCGGAGTACGCGAACTCGAGGACTCCCCTCTCTCGCGCCCCGAGTGCGCAGAAGAAGGAGCTCCAAATGCGGCCGTTCCGCGGCGCGGCAACCCCTGTGTGAAGTCCTCCCCACCATCTGTGGGAGCAGGCGAACCTCGGCCTAGGCGGCCCCGGATCACGGACGTCCACGCTCCTCCGGGACTCGCACGCATGAACTCCACGAGCCTCAGCTGCGTGGGCGGACCACCCGTCCACGGCCTCATGGCCTCATTATACGTATGGCCGGACACCTGCGAACCCGGAAAATCATCGAAAGCGAATAGAAAGTACAGATGCGTCATGTGCAGAATGCTACTATCAAATGCAGAAAGTCAAAAGGTGCTCACTGAAGCAGTGGGGTCCGCCTGTATCGTGGTCTCGGCTCCGTACGAAGTGGGATCACAAGTCGCCTGCTTGTGACCGTCCAGCCCTCATGCACGCTAGCCTTAGCTCGTGGGACAGGAAAATGTCGGAGAGACCTCCAGGACCTCGCCCTCCTATGCCTGCACCTTTTGTGGGCTCCTCAGCCTCCATCCTCAAGAAAACATCATGCGCGGCCCCTCTCTATGATGTACTCGGTGAAGTACACACCCTGAAGGTATCCCTCCAGGGCTCATCTCACATCGAAGCATCTCCAGGGGATGCTTTGCTATGTACAGAAGGAGGATTCATGGCCACCCAATGGAAGAGACCCACTGCCTATGCCTTGACGGGTCACCCTCTCCCAGAGATACATGCTGTGGCGTCGCGGTTGAGAGTCCCACCAGGGAAGCTTCGCCAGCCGTGTAGTCTCGCTGGCAATACACTTGAACCGCGAGCATGATCAAGCACCTGCTCCCGGCGCAGGTCAGCTGGATCCTCTCGGAGAACTCCAGGAGTTCAGCCGCCAGAGAGTATCTCCCTCGTATGACACTCGAGGTGCCCAACCCTCGAAGAGAGCCCGCCAGCTCTTCGCCTTCTTCTGCCAGACAAGCGGGCAGGGAAACAAGGGACGGTACGGCTCCTTGACGTCCCTGAAGCCTGCGGACTGGACACCTCGTAGCCACCAGGCCTGCCAAGAGAATGGAAAGTTTATGCGAGCTACAAAGGCGGATACATTGAAGTACAAAAAAGAGGCGAGGAAGAGAAAAAAAAAACATGTAAAGTTACATCCAAGAAACCGCGTAAAGCAGCTAAATGAGGTGCTCCTCTCGCCGCGAGAACCTGCCCAGGAATGGTAGAAGCTCGGCCAGTCCAGCATCCCCCAGCGCGGGTCAAACCCCCTCACGGCATCCGGGTCTGTCGGCGACCCGGGCAGAGGAAGTGACAAGGCAGTCGGAAGTCGGGAACAAGGTCGACTGGCAGCGCGCAAAGGAACCCTCGAGCCGGGCACTCCGCGGTCATCCTCGAAGATACGGCCAGATAATCAAGGACACAGCCCTCAAGTGATGCTCCATCGGCCTGTACCGAATGCCTAAGCCCATGGCATCGGTAATGTGGAAACCCGGCAGCCCGGACAGCCTGATGATGATAACCATTAACCCAGCACCAGCGCGTTGCCATGAGTCGGCAACCCGGTCGATCAATGGCGGCGAAATCCGTGGGAAACCGCGTGGCCTGCCAGGGTCTGGAGTGGAAAGTGTGGGTCGTGTCCCACAAGTGTGACAAGCGCGATTACATGGAGCCTGCCCCTTGGCGTGTGGCTGTCGCAGCTCCAGGCTCACTCGATAAAGCCCAGCAGCCCAAGAATGAGTCACCAGCTCTTCGTGGACTCATCTCTCCCTGTCGGGCCACGTCCGGGATCAGGCCCCGCGATGCCTACGGCTGCCTCAAAGGCACCCGAACTGTGTGGTTGCAGATATCAAGCATTCCCTGTCCCCTCCAGACCAGACGAGGCAGAAGACAGCGTCAACAAAAACGCGCAACGCACTCAAAAGGATGCGATGCGGGTGCGGTTCTCATTCATTTCCTACGTATATCCAAAATCTTTCGAAAAATTCATAGAATCCAGAAACTTTCAAAATCTTTCGAAAACTCCGTCGAATCAGAACTTTCAAAATCTTTCGAGAACTCCGTCGAATCCGGAACTTTCAAATTCTTTCGAATTTTTCGAAAATCTTCGCTCCGTCCCAAATTAAAGTTACTTTAATTTCGAAAGCTGCGTTTTAGACATGGAATTTTTCATCCAAATTTTTTATGTAGTCTACCCATGATGTCAATTGAACTACGTCCTAGTCAGGTTTCGACAACGATTCATCAGCAAAGTCAGAAGTTCCAAATCAGGCACCAAAATCCCTGAGTAAATTCCTAACAAATTTCTAACATTTAAAGAATGCACATTCTTGAAATCAATGAGACTTGTAGGGAACTTACGTGTCTTTCGATACCTTCCCTTGGAGTTCTGGCGGTCCTCGCCGGATAAAACTCCGCCACAGATTCAATGGAAGAGTAGTGGTTACAAATGGTCCGAACCGGTCGAGTTCTTTCGTGGTTTCGGTCCTTCCGTGGCGAAGGCCAGCCATGCTCCTTCGCCCTGCGTAAAGATTTTCCCTCACAAATTGGGGCAAAGCCTCCCAATCCAGGTTAGACTTCTCTCTCTTTTCTCTATACTCTCAGCGGCAACAATGGAAGAAATGGCCATTTTCTTCCCCGGCCTCGGCATTTTAAAGGTTTCTGGAAAAACGGTGAAAGTGCGCCCGGACTATACACCAAAGTGACTTTTGCCCCTACTCAACTTTTGGCAATTCCAATTTTCTCACCTTTTGGCCAGTATAGTACCAGAAATCATTTCATGCCTTCAGATATGATTTTCCCAACATTTTCGATGAGTTTACCAATGAGTCCAAGACCTTCCCAAAGCGTTAGGAGCGTCCAAATCTGTTTGACTTAAATTAGGGCTGGAGGGGAATCCTTCCTAATTAAGAAACACGTTTTTCTTAATTCTGAAGAGCCTTACTAGAGATAATGCCGCCTTGCGTGGTTCTCTGAATAGCCAAGTCGTTCCAGGATGAGACCTTTCGAAGGTAACTTTCCGTGTTCCCGTGCACACCTACAAAGCCAAAGGAGTCGACCCTCACCATAGGTATAGTTCATCTCTCTGAATACTCCATTCCATATCGGTTAATTAGCAATCATTTGTAGTGTTTTCGCACGTCAGTTGTGAAAATGTCACACCAGATCTCACGGGGTTCAATACCATTTTAGCCCCTCGATCCTCTTATCTTCCCATAAGAGACAATCACGGGTTAAAACGGCGTTCCGACCCGGTTCCATTTACTTTCACGTAGTTTACAATTTCAGAGCCGTTTGGCCTGATTAAGTCGTAGTTTACAATTCAAGCCGTTTGGCCTCGTTAATCGTAGTTTGGAATTCCGGGTCGTTTAATTCCCGTTTGAACACCACTTTAAATCCTGTCGTTTACCATTCCAATACCCATTGGATCTGATAGTGTTTACTTTAGAAAGTGTGAGTTCACAAACAGATTCCATAAACAACATCTGTCATTTAATGCGTATTTTCCCGTAGAAAATCATTCACAATGTAATGCCCGGTTCAAAACCAGAGAATAATCATCAAACTCTCTTTCAGAGTCCACAAAATGACAATTCGAGCCTTCAAACGTTCATCTTCAAACTTCAAAGCCGCCATGAGCCACTTAAAATCATTTAATATGCGTTTTCTCGTAAAACCGTTAACAATGACTCATCTTCAAACCCAGGAGTGGCGTTTTGCCACGCAAGCACTCATTTCAAGCTCAAAAATCGGCGTTTTGCCACGTGAGCGCTCATTTTCGTTCTCAAAAGTCGACGTTTGCGGCGCGACAGCTCAACTGGATCGGAAGGCCGACGTTTCTCGTTCGAACGCCCGTCTTTTCAAAGGTCACCTAATCAACGTTTGTCACTCAAACCAAGAGTTAAAGCTTGTCATTCAAGCCACCATTTCAAAAGACACACGCACACACGCACGCACGATTTCGAGAAAGGTAGAAAGACTCGTCATGTGAGGCGTTTCGCGCGACACCGTAATACTCTACCCGAAACGTGACCTGACCTGGGAACCTCACAAACTCTCTGGTACAAAAAAGCTTTTTACTCGTTTTTGCTGCCAATAAAAATGATCCCCTATTTTCAAAGCCTTTTCCTTAGTTTTTGCTGCCGTGAGAAACGACACCATTGTTCGCGTAGCCGTTTCTCAACGTTTCAGACTGGGAATACAAAACCACGTGGGCGACTCCTCATTTTTCCTAGGTGGAAGCAAGGTGGAGTATATCGACCCTCACGAACGGCTACCGCTCAGCGCGAATCCGGTGATTTCAACATCGTGCACGGTGATTGCGACGGCCAGCAGTCCTTTTATGCTCTCAGGATTTTTAGATGATGACAAAGAATATGTTGATGGAATCAAAGAAGCAAGTGAATGGGGTTCCGCGGATTGCTTAGAGAAGACTATTCACTATGCTACTATTGTCTAATGGTATGTCGAGGCCACAAGACGTGTGGAATGAACTTTGACGGTTTTCTAGATACGTGTGACCTTACAAGCATCAAAAGAAATTCAACAAGATCAGGTAGAGTCTCTTAATGTCTTGGATTCAATAATTTTATGAGATACCTTAATGTTTATCTAATGTATCATGT